>WSYH01007583.1:0-24495 GCA_036426205.1 Ascaphus truei
CGGTTCTTCTTTCTCCGACTTAATCTCTAAACTCTCCGGTACAATCATTGGGAAACCTGGCAATAAGAAAAGGAAAATCCATCATGTAAAGCTGGGAGTGGGGGCGCTTCTTGTGATATCAGTATACAGAAATACTCTATACTGATCCCTATGGGGGAGGGGTGAAGTGATTGATTTTACTTTGTTATTAACCCTTTGAGTGCTGAAGAAGTTTTTACCCCCGAGTGCTGAAAACATTTTGGAGCTACCAATGTTCAAACCTCAATAACAATAATATTCCCAATATAACCTTAGAACAGCGGCGGGCAAACTGGGGGTGCGCTACCCCTAGAGGGTGCGAGAGATTACCGGCGAGGCGCGCAGGGTTTACAGAGGCCCCGCGCGCTTCCCGAAGCAACTTAAATGAAGTGCCGGGGAAGCGGCGAAGGCCTGTGTAAACCTACTTACCTTGATTCAGCCGGCATCTGGAGACGCGGCACCATGGCAACGCGGGCTCAAATGACGCCATGGGGTTATGTGACGTCACGTTGCTATGGCAATGTGCCGTCATGACACCCAGACGCCGGGAACCAAGGTAAGGAGGAGGGAGGGGGCGCGTGGGGAGGAGGACATCCGGCAGGGGGGCGAAGGAAAAAAAAAAGTTTGCCCCCCCCCCTGCCTTAGACAAATTATTTTTTTCGTTAGGACAAGTATCTTATAATTGTATGCACGCTTTAATATTATTTCCCAAAATATTGTACACATTTCAGCCCATTTTAAAAAAAAGTATCTTTATATTACGGTGTTTACAGACACATTTCCAAATATCACATTGTTGCACATTGTATTTACATATACATAGGTTATCGTATAATGTTACATAGATCAATACATATTTGCTCTCCTCCGGCTGTCTCCGCCTCTCCTCCGGCTGTCTCCGCCTCTCTCCGCGAGAGGCCCAGCACCTCCTCACCGGAGCGTCTCAGCCCGAGGTGGAGGAGGAGGGCGGCCGGGACCCGGAGGAACAGGAGCGCGGCCGTGTGCAAAGTGAGTAAACGCAGGGGAATGGGTTATTTAACGCGTCCAACACTCACCCTGCCCTTTGCCCCCCCTACCCTCCCTGCCCTTTGCCCCCCCTGCCCTTTGCCCCCCTGCCCTCTCCACCCCCCCACCCCCCCCCCCCCCCCCCCCCTGCCCCTCCACGCCCCTCCCCCCCCGCCCTTCCACTCCATGCCCCCTGTCCTTCCACGCCCGGGCAACGCCCAACGCCGGGTATATCAGCTAGTATATATATATATATATATGTACGTAATCTCCCTTATACCATGTATTTGTCATCGTCACTCTGTGCCCAGGACATACCTGAAAACGAGAGGTAACTCTCACTGTATTACTGCCTTGTAACACATTTTTATACATAAATAAGTTATAGCCGGGCTGGGATGGTTATAAATGCAAAACACAGCAACTTCTACATGGGAATGTTAAAAAAAAAAAACCAGAATGGGCCACTTATTAAAAACCTTTCTGAAATTGAGCCTAGAATGCCTTGCAAACTAGTACAGCTCAACCCCCCTTATAACGCTGCGCTTGGGGTCCAAATAATCACACCGCGTTATAAGCGGATCGCGTTAGAAATAATGCACCATTGTATGCGTTGTACAACAAAGTATTTAAGACGCCAATAACCGTGTTGTAAAGTATTCATACACACGATAAATTGGGAGCCACGCGTACACCGCGATATAAGCGGATCCGCGTTGTAACGGATCGCGCTATAACGGGGTTGAGCTGCACCTGTCATTTTGTAAGACCTCTTTCTTCTTAACCACGTAACATTTTGGTGCCAAAAGCTTTATCGAAAAAGGTTTAAATCGTTGTTTGTTTTTTTTTAACGCGCCGAAATAATTGGAACATGCCATTCCCGTTGACTTCTTTTTTTTTGCCACAAACTTTTAGATCGAAGCAAACTTTTTTCAGGCAAGCAACACCTGTGTGAAGATGGTTCATTTCCCAGAATCCCTGGCTGCAGTGGAAGCACTGCATGCTAAGAGATACTGAGACAAAGCAGAGTTGCAGACCTGCCTGAGACACGTGAGTGAGATCACCATAGGATATTTTTATTTGCTTAGCACGTGTGAAAAGTTCTCATTTTTTTTTTTTGTGACAGTAAGCAGAGGGCTCTCTGCGTTTTATATCCTCCTTCGGAAATCCCGTTAACAAACCACGGCATTCATGCTTAACACATCTGGGCCCCTGTTTAATATGCTGCGAATGTTACTTCTCATTTCTCCGGGGGGCCCCTAATCCCCCCCCCCTGATAAACTCACACTCTTCCCAGACACGCTCTGTGGCTTGCTTAGCAGGGAGATGGTTACCGGACACTTGGACGCGTCAGTGGGACGCAGTATAACCATCAACAGTCCGGGGCCAATTACAGGAACTTTCTCAAGATGCCATCATCTACGTAAACAAATAGCTGTATGTCTTTAAAAGTATCTGTGAGCCCTTAGTTTATATTTTCTATGATCATTTTATATATATATATATATAGTGCAGAATAAATGAGTTCTTCAGTATTAGGTGATACCTTTTTTATTTGTACTAACAATTTATGTCATAGGACAAGCTTTCGAGAGTTCTCCTCTCTTCCTCAGGTCAAGCAATCATATATATATATATATACCCCTCCCCACTTTTTAAGTAGCAGGTGTTTCCATGCACCTGTGCAGGACGGGTACACTGAGACCGTTCTCCCTCCAGCAGGTAACTGAGAATACTCACACAGGCAGTGTTAGTACCTGCATACTGGTCATGCCGTGACGTGGCTGCATACTGGTCATGCCGTGACGTGGCTGCATACTGGTCGTGACGTGACGTGGCTGCATACTGGTCATGCCGTGACGTGGCTGCATACTGGTCATGCCGTGGCGTGGCTGCATACTGGTCATGCCGTGACGTGGCTGCATACTGGTCGTGACGTGACGAGGCAGAATACTGGTCATGCCGTGACGTGGCTGCATACTGGTCATGCCGTGACGTGGCTGCAGGCTTATAACGCTTTGGCCAAAGGGTTTAACTAAATGACCCTAACTCATGAGACTAATAAGATTGACGTATTTAACTATGTTCGTGTCGACCTGTTCTAAAATTTCACAAGTTCGCCAAACCCGTGCTTACTTCTCTTACCTGTCCAGCTGACCAGGCGGGCGGCGTCTACCTGCGTCTCTTCGCTGCATATCTTGTCAGTATGGCCACGCGGCGTCAAATGGCGGCGCGTTGGCGTGCCGACGGGAACGCCCCGTGACGTAACCGCAGCACGTGGCGTCTGTTGCTATGGCAACGAGATGCTGGCACCAGGGAGCAAGATGGCGGTGAATAAAATGTGTATCATAAGCTATACACACATGGTGGCCATCATATCATCAATAAAAATGTACCTAAATAATATCATAAAATACCAACTACAAGTTACACTTTGTAGGGAACAACAAATATCACTATTCATCCCAAGGGCAGTTCAAAGGACTCTGTGTCATCCCTGAAGGTCGGAGGAAAGGAGATTTCACCAGCAACAAAGGAAAGGGGTTCATTACAATAAGGGCAGTTACAGTGTGGAGTTCATTACCCATGGAGACTGGGATGGCAGATACAGCGGATATGCCTTAAGAAAAGGTTGGACATCTTTTTTAGAAAGGAAAGGTATACAGGGATATATCAAATAAGTAAACATGGGATAGGACGCTGATCCAGGGAGAAATCTGATTACTGGGGGGCAGGAAGGAATTTATTTCTCCCCTTGTGAGACCTTATTAGTTAATGTGTTACTGTTTTTTTGTTTTTGTTTTCCTGTAATTTACAAGCACGGGATAAAGTATCTGTCGTCTAAATTTAACACAGGTTGAACTTGATCGACGCCTGTCTTTTTTTTCAACCAAATCTACTTGGTAGATAGCGGGGGAGGGGGGTTAACCCCATCGTTGCCTTAGCGGGTTCGCGGCTTGGACCTGTGCAGAAAACAGGAAAGCTTGCTACATCTGCACACAGTCCTCGGGGAGTGCCGCTGCTGCAATGAATTCTGGGGCACAACTTTCCGAAAGCCTATAGCTGTCAATGGCCGTCGAGTTTAGCTCTACGCTCTTTAGCAGGCAGTGGAGGACCGTGGCAATATTAGGGTGGTTAATGTTTTATAAAACCTTATGACTATGGCACTGCCAGAAGCTTTAGGAACAAATTACCAAACTCTGCTAGCTGCCCTTAGGCGGTTATTGAACATTTGGTCACTGCTCACCTCTTCGCCGACCAAGGTAAGCCCCTAACCTTAGCCCTTACCCTAAATCCCCCTAAACGTATCCCCTAATACAAACGCTACCCCTTTCCTAAAAACCTTAACCCCTTACCCCAAGCCCCTACCCTAACCGTTAAAACCTCTAAACTGAACGCCCTACCCGAACCCCTAAACCCCCTTAACTAGACCTTCGCCGCCACCACCCTGTCCCAAATTCCGGTCCTTGAGCTACTTTCTGCCCCCCCCCCCCCCCCCCAAGCCAACGTCAACTTTTTGGGTAATGGCAATCGCCCGGCGGAGGCCCCCGACGTCTAGGAAATAAATAAGCGAGACGCTTGGGCTGTGAAACCAAGCCGGTCGGCCAAGATGGACGGGCGTGAAATACTTGCGTGTGACTGCACTGCATTCCTATAGCATCAGAAGTTCCGATCGTACTAAACCTTACATTCGGAGAAGTGTGAACCCTGCATTCTTCTAGCAGAATAGGAAAAAGCAATAACGTTCGAAATTCTTCAATTCTTGTGTTATGCTTCAGTAATAAATTTAATTCACTCCCCCCCCCCCTTTTTTTTTTACAGACCGGCTTCTTTGGAAAGGCTGAATCGTTGCCTATTGCTGATGTCACCCGGCAAAACCAATTAATTCTCCGTCAATAGACATAGCCGGGCCTACGGGAAAATAGGTCATTCATTCACAGTTTTAGGTTTTTTTTCTCGGGGGTCGCGCTTGTTTTGAATGAGTTATTTGTTTCACATGGCAGAGATTCAGTCGGAGGGGGGAAAAGACTGGAAAAATGAAACAGGCTAATTTATACATGAGCTGGCTAAGCGAGAGTTTCACGGACCATGAGACGTTTTGGGAACCGGTTCGGCTATTTCTTCTTTGCGAGGGAGAAAGTGGGATGAAATCTCAGAAGGTGTTGGGGCTGTTGGTTGTGTACTGGTTACTGTTTGATAAACGAATCGAGTAGGAGCGGTTGAGTTAGAGAAGGCAATGACACTGAGTGTGAAGCCGGGGAACCTGGTTCAATTCCCGGTGTCGGCTCCTTGTGACCTTGGGCGAGTCACTTTATCTCCCTGTGCCTCAGGCACCAAACACATAGATTGCAAGCTCCACGGGGCAGGGATTGTGCTGCGTGACGCGCACTATACTGTAATTGTGACGCGCTCTGAGTCCCATTGGGAGAAAAGCGCTATATGAACGTTATTATTAATCTGTCTGTGGTCATCGCAGTTTACAAGTATTGGTACTACGCTTATTTAAAGATGGCGGCCCATCGAAATCCCAAATGAGCCAATGGCAGGGACATGCTCATGGCGTTAAATCTGCGTAAAGGCAGCGATATCGGTCACCGGATTGGCAACGGCACCAGACGCAATCCTTCGGCACTCGCGATCATGAGACTGCTTCCTCGCTGATGATGGACCAGACTCCTCGCTCTTCCTGATCCAGTAGATCACCTTCTGCGCTCTGCAGAAACGATCTCCCCATACAAAAACGAGCAGTCAGATTAGGGTGCAGCTAGTACCTCTTGGCGCCCCCAAGGGTCAGCCCCAATGATGTAGTAGCTATGCCTACAGGACACCCGAAGAGTTAAGGTAGTTTGGAAGTGGATATTGGGAGGGTATTGGTTACATGGTTACATGCTATGCATGGGTAACAGAACGCATGGGTCACATAGTATGTATGGTTGCATGGGTTATATAGATACATAATATGCATTAGTTACATAGTTAGATAGTATGCATGGGTTACATAGTTACATAGTATGCATGGGTAACACAGTTACATAGTATGCATGGGTTACATAGTTAGATAGTATGCATGGGTTACATAGTATGCATGGGTTACACAGTTACATAGTATGCATGGGTTACATAGTTACATAGTATGCATGGGTTACATAGTATGCATGGGTTACATAGAATGGATGTTTACACAGTTACATAGTATCTATGGTTACATAGTTACATAGTATGCCTGGGTTACATAGAATGGATGAAGTTCAACCTGTGTTACATTTAGACGACAGATACTGATCGTATATTTGTACTTGCAGTATATTGATCCAGGGGAAGGCAAACACAAAGGTTGAGGTGCTATTAGAAAGCAGTGACACTGTGACTGATGGCAGGGTACCCTTATTCTGTCCTGGAGTGCAGTGGCTGACCACAGCCAATTATGAGTGCTGCGTGTGTACGTGGCACGGTGGGCTCGCCTGCTGTTTTGCGGGCCTACGGTGGGAGCTGCTGTCCCACGTCTTGCACTGTTTCTGTGGCAGTTAAACATGGAGGTTAGTTGAACCGCTGAAGGGCAAATGTGTCAAGAGAGAAAGTCCTGTTCCTGCTGCAGTCCCAAGTGCTATATATATCCCCTCATACACACCTTCATACAACACGGGGAGAGACACCTGGCCACAGCGAGGTGCACACCTGAGACACCTCTCTCTCTCCCTCCTTTTCATTTGCCAACATTTGTAACACTGGGAAAGGAATTTTTTTTCTTCCAGGAGAGAGAAAGCTTCCTGGGACACACCTGAGATACCTGAGAAATATACTCATTTTACATATGCGAATATACTTTGCATAAATTCAAATGAGCTAATTTCCCAGGTATCTATGGTGTGTTCTCAGGTATCTTTCCACATGTTGTATAGATCAGTGTTTCTCCCCCCCCCCCCCCCCCCCCCCCCCCCCCCCCAATGAGGGCGAACCAGCTCCGTGACATCACTGGCCCGCCCCCGGACAGCGCGCGCTATAAGGCCAGGGAAAGCACCGCTTTGCCTCAGCGTGCCTTTCGCATGTCTTGAGTCTCTATGGACTAAGCCTTAGGCTGCGGCCTGAGAGGGAGCGTGGCGTGCTGGCACACGAGCGCTGCCCCCTTGCTCGGCCGTGCAATTTGTGGCTAGGTGCACGCTCATCTGTGGGCGCGGCCACAACAGCACTGAGCTGGTTCGCCCGCATTAGGTGAACCGCTTACGTGACGCGCTTGGAGGCGGCAAATTCAATTTTGCTTGCTCTGCAAGCGTCTCAAGCCCGATGCTCACCCTGGCCAGACACAAGGCCTTGGCCAGGGTTCCTGCTGGCGTGCGGAGGCGCACGGAGGCTCAGGGAAAGCGGGTGCTTTCCCTGGCCTTAGACAGCGCGCCATCTTAATCAGGGCTGCCAACAGCGGGGGAGAAAGAGTACTGGCGTCCCCTGCCCCGTGTGTCAGGGGGACCCGGCCGCCCGGGCCCCCCACGCGGCCGGGCGCCTGTTAATTAAAAAAAATAAGAAATCGCTGCAAAAAAAATTGCGGTGTCTCCCTGTGGTAGCGCCGGAAGTAGTCTGGGTAAAGCTTCCGGCACGCCGGCGTCAGAGGGAGCCCTGTTTCGCGTGGGAGCTGCATCGCGAGACAGGTGCTTCATGGCCGATGTCAACTGCTGTGACCCCCCCCATCGGGCCAGCATCGGCCCTACACCCGCAGCACATTGTTGCGCACGTGAGCAGTGGTGTGATGCCTGCAGCGGGGCTGGCGGCAACTGCTGTGACCAGACTCCGGGCCCCCCGCTGCACCACCCCCCCCCCCCCCTCTGCACCGCCACCCCCTCCCGCCCCCCTCTGCAACCGTCCACCCCTCCTTAACCGCCGCCCCCATGACAGGGCTGTTCCCGCCCACACCGCAGCCGCGGGAAACCCCCGTACGCCGCCGTGCCCCCCCGCATCAATTTGTCCCCCCCATCCGCAGTTACCGACCCCCGCCGCCACCCCGCCCGCAAGCGCGCAGCACCGCGCCCCCCCACCCCCCTGCTGGTAAGTCTGATTTTTGGGTGTGTTTGGGTTATTTTTTTTATATATATTTTATTGCAGCTATTTTTTATATTATTACACATTCCTAGTGAGAGAGACAGAGAGAGATATATTTATATAAAAATCAGAAAGTCTTATAGCTCAGTGGTTATGCTACAAGCCATTAGCATAGTTGACCAGGGTTCGCAGGGATGTTTATTTCCTACTGAGTGCGAATAGCCGTGCGGCTATTTGCACTCAACTTATCTGAGTGCGAATAGCCGAGCTGTAATGAACACTGTAATGTCAGTAGGTTTCTATGTCTTTATTCACTGGAAAAAAATCAGAAAGTCTTATAGCTCAGTGGTTATGCTCCAGGCCATTAGCATAGTGGTCCAGGGTTTTGATTCCTGACTGGGATGTTTATTTTTTTTTCCATTTTATTTCCTACTGAGTGCGAATAGCCGTGCGGCTATTTGCACTCAACTCTGAATATCCACTGCCGCCATTAGTGAACATAGCGCTTCACATTAGTAATACACGTGACAATCATATAAATAACAAATAATACAAATAACAGATCATGGGAATAATCGCTTCAGACATAAATGTAACATTTCGGAAGAGGAGTCCCTGCTACAATCTAATTGGTGGGGAGAAGGTACAGAGACAGTAGGAGGGCGTTCAGGTAAGTGCGTCTGCAGGGGGCCAAGCTTTATGTATCGTGTATAGAGAAGCTATAGCCCATAACACACATAGGATGCTGGCCCCTGTGGTAATGAAGGAGTTAAACTCCAACCAATACTCCCTCAATCTAATTACTTTCTAACTCTATTTAATAACTTTCCCAATCTTATCCTCACTTATTCCTAATGTTAATTCCCAATGTAAAATAACCCCCATTATCTCCCAGTCCGCAGTCCTGTGATTAACAGGAGGAGTAACCCCCCCAGTCCAAGGCTCCCCCCTCACTATCAAGAGGCTCAGCCTCTCAGCTCCTGTGTTAAGGAAGCTCAGAGCACACTGGATAATGCTGACACAGTCACACAAGGGCAGGGGACAGGGAGGGATGAGGTAAAGCCTACCTCATAAACAGGCTGAAGATCTCCTGGCAGGCAGGGGGTGGCATTTTAGGGGCACACCGGAAAGGGACTTAGAGGCTGCGATCCTATTCCTCAGTGTGTCCCCCCCTCATGCCTGAGATGTGCACTTTTATCCCCCCGTCACTGTGTGTGTACCTCCTAGGAGGGTGGTGGGAGCCCGTGTGATACTCTCAGTCCTTCCCTGTGGGAGTGACTGGATTCCCGCCCTCTGGAATGTGGGACAGTCTGTCTCAGGTATGTGTTTTCCGTGCCGGAATCCAAACCTCACACACCAGGAACATCCGGCTGCAGGCAGAGGGACCATCAGAGAGGGAAGAGGGGAGGCCCAGAGTGCCTCTATTCAGCTCCTCCTGACTCATATGAACAGTGACCCCTGGTGGGCGTCCCAATCAGTTGTGGTGATCGCCCCCTGGTGAGAGCTGCCACGTGGTGCTGGGCTGTGAGCTGTTGAAAACATAGTGACAATCTCACCACCCATCTCCCACCGTAATAGTGCGGTCTTGTGATATACTCTTGTGCCGCGTGTGGTATTGACGTCTGGTGATATACTCTTTGCCCTTGTCTGGTGATATACTCTTGTGTCCTGTGTGTTGATGATACTCTGTGCCCGTGTGTCTGTTGATATACTCTGTGCCGTGTGTCTGGTGATTACTCTGTGCCCGTGTGTCTGGTGGATTACTCTGGGGTGTCGTTTGTCTTTGATATACTCTGTGGTCCAGTGTGTCTGGTGATATACTCTGTGCCCCGTGTGTCGTGGTGAATAATCTGGTTCCCGGGGTTGGTGGGGGGGGGGGGGGGTTTGTTTTGTTTGTGGTGTGTTCGACGGTCGGGGTTTTTTTCTGTATCCAGCAAGATGTTTGGGACAAGATGGGGGTGGCGCAAGTTGCTGGGAGGAGAAGGGTTAAGGTGGAGTGGTATTGAATTGTAAGAGGAACATGTGTTTGGTGGGGCGGACAGGAGATGAAAGAGATTTGTGTTGGGAGGGTGGGGGGGGGAAAGAAGGAGAGGGGGGGAGGAGGGATGGGGGGGGAGTAGGTTGAGGAGGGGGAGAGTGGGGGGGGTGTCAGGGAAGGTGGGGGGGAGGAAGGCGGTATTTGTGGAGGTTTGTTTTTTTTGTGTTTATCCAGGAAGAGAAAGGGGGAGGTGGGGATTAGGTGGGGGGGGGGGGATGGGGTGGGTGGGGGGGGGGGTAGTGGAAGGTGGGGTGGAGGTCGGGGGAAGGGTTGGCATGGGGAGGGACCGGTGTGGGGGAGATGAGTAAAGGGAGGAGACGGGGGGAAGGTGAGGATTAGGAAGGGGGGGGGAGGTTGGGGGGGGGGGGGCGTTTTTCGGCGGGGATAGAGGGATTGGAGCGGTGGGTGGGAGCAGGGTAGGTGGGGGAGTTGGGGGTTTGTGGAGGGAGAGAGTGGTATGCGCGAGGTCGGGGGGGGGGGTGTTGGTAAGGATGTGGTTCGTTGGGGGTGTGGTTGGGGGAAGGGTTAGGTGAGGGGGAATTATTGGCTTTGGTTATCTAAGGATGGGTGTGGGTTTTTGGATTGCGGTTGGGTAAGTGTGAGGGGTTGGTAGGAGGGCCCGTTTCCAGGAGCAGGGTGTGGAGAGTGGGTTGGAGGGGACGTTGGGGATGGGTTTGTTTTTGATGTTTCTCGAGTAACAGATATATTGCGGGGGGGCGGAAAGAGAGGGCCGAGGGAGGGAGTGTGAGTGGAGAGTGAGGGTGATGGAGTGTTGAGAAAAGTGGGGCGAATAGGGGGAAAAGGGGGGAGGGTTTATGGGGGGTGGGGGGGGGGAGGGGTGGGGGGGCTTTTGGAGGGGGTGGAGGGGGAGGCTAGGGAGGGGAGGGGGCAATTTTTTTAGCGGAGTGGGGTGAGTTAGAAGTTTGTGAGTGAGTTTGAATTTAGGTTTATGAGTGGGCGTGCAGGGAGGGGGGAGGTGCTGAAGCCAAGGGGATTTTGGTGGGTGGATGAGAATCCGATAGACGTGGGGTCGGGGGGAATGGTGGTCCGGTGCAAGGATCGGTAAGGGCTGTGAGGGGGAGGAGGGAAGGGGGGGGGTTGGTGCTCTGTTTTGTTTGTGGAAGGAAGGTTGCTAGGTTTCGTCTCTTACCATGGTTCCGCCTCATGGGCTCTCACTACATCGTCCCACTCCCCCGCATGTCAGCAGCTTGTTCCATGAGTCATCTGCCCCTTCTACCTGGCCTTGCGTGTAGGTTCTTGGTTATTATGGGTGTGTGCTGGGGTTGGTCCCAGTTGCATATTGGTTACTTCGGTTGGAAGTTTATGGTACAGTGTTGGTGGGGGGGGGTTTTAAGGTTAGGTCCGGGTTATTTTGATGTGGGAGGGGGGAAGAGTCGGCATGGTTGGGAGGAATCGGGGGGGTGGCGGGTGATGTGGGGGAGGGAGCGGGGGCGGCGGAGTGTCACAGGAGAGATGGGATCTTGTGGGGTAGCGGTATAGTTGGGTTAGGCGGTGTTAGTAGCGGTTGAGCTCGCCTCTGCAGGGATCGGTTTTTTTTTTTTTTTGTGAAAGTTGTTTCATTTTTTGTTTTTTCCTATTTGTTTTGTAGCTTTTTTTCTTTTTTTTTTTGTTTTTTTTTAATAGGTGTGTTATGTTGATCTTGGGGTTTGGGTGGGGTGTGTTTTGGTTGGTAAGTTGATTTATTTTTTTAGTTTTATACTTTTTTGGGGTTTATGTAGTGTTGTCTTTTATTGTGTGGGTTTATTTTATTGTTCCCCGCCCCACCCACCCCACCCCCCCCTCCCCGCCGCAACCCCCTCGCCCCCCCCCCCCCCCCCCCCCCCCACCGGCCGCGGTCTCTCCGCGGGCCCCGTTCGTCCCGCACCCCCCCCCCGCCCTCCCCCGCCCGCCACCCGGGCCCCCCTCCGCACACCCCCCTGCCCACATCTCATCTCCCCCCCCCCCCCCCCCGCCCCCCCGCTTGTTTTTTTTTTGTTTTTTTTTTTGGGTGTTTTTTGGGTTTTCTTTGGTTTGTTTGGGTGGGTTTGTTTTTTTTTTTTTGTGCTTTTCGGTGTGCGGGTAGTGTGTTTTTGTTGTTTTTAGGGTGGATTACGCTGTGTCGGTGTGTCTGGTTGATAGGTACTCTGTGTCAGTGTGGTCTGGGGTGTATATATTCTTGTACCGTGGTGTCTGGTGATATACTTGTGTCCGTGGTGGTGTGCGAGCATCTGGTGATATACTTCTGTCCCGTGGTGTTAGTGACGTCTGGTGATATACTCTGTGCCCGTGTTCGTATCGACGTCTGGTGATATAATCTGTGCCCATGATGTGTAGTGACTGCTGGTGGTATACTCTGTGCCCGGTGTGTGTTGGTGACGTCTGTGGATATCTGTGCCGTTGTGTCTGGGTGATATCCTCTGTGTCGTGGTCTGCGGTGATATATCTCTGTGCACCGTGGTTCTGTGTGATATACACTCTTTGCCCGTGTTTCTGGTGATATACGTCGTGTGCCCTTTTGTCTGGTGATTACACTCTGTGTCCCGTTTGTCTGGTGATATATCTCTTTGTCGTGTTTCTGGTGATATACTTCTGTGTCCTGTGTTTCTTGTGATATACTCTGTGCCCGTTTGTCTGGTGATTATAACTGCTCGTCCCTGCGTGTTTTCTTGTGATAATCCTCCTTTCTTGTGTCTGGTGATATACTCTGTGTCCTTGTGTCTGTTGATATACTCTTGGTCCGTAAGTGTCTGGTGATATACTCTGTGACTCCTGTGTGTAGCGACATCTGGTGATATACTCTGTCCCGTGTGTTAGTGACCGTCTGGTGATCTACTCTGTGGGCCCGTGTGCGATCGCTCTGGTATATACTCTGTGCCCGTGTGTGTAATGTGACGTCTGTGATATACTCTGTGCCTTGTGTTTGGTACGTCTGGTTGATTAACTACTCTGTTCCCGTGTGCGTCGCGACTTCTGGTGATATAAACTTCTGTTCCCGTGGTGTGTAGTGACTTCGGGTTATATCCTCTGGCCCGGTTGTGTAGTGTGAAAACGTCTGGTTATATACTCTGTGGCCGGTGTGGTAGTTACGTCTGGTGATATACTCTGTGCCGTGGTGTGGTGGTAGTGACGTCTGGTGATGAGGTAGGCTCTGGCCCCCGTGTGTTTAGTGACGTCTGGTGATATAACTCTGGCCGTGTGTGTAGTGACGTCTTGTGATTACTCTGTGCCCGTGTTGTGTATGTGCCCGTCCGTGATATACTCTGGTGCCCGTTGTGTAACGACGTCTGGGGATATACTCTACATGCCCTGTGTGGTAGTGACGTCTGGTGATATACTCTGTGCACCGTGTGTATTGTGTACGTCTCTGGTGATTACTCCTGGCCCGTGTGGCGTATCGCGTCTGGGTGCCTATACTCTGTGCCCGTTGTTTAGTGAACGTCTGGTGAGATCACTCTGTGCGCGTGTGTGCTAGCGCGCGTCTGGTGATATACTCCTGTGCCGTGGTGTGGAGTGTGACGTCTGGTGATTACTCTGGCCGTGTGTGTATGACTCCTGGTTGATCTACTCTGTGCCGTGTGTGTAGTGACGGTCTGGTTCTATACTCTGTGCCGTGTGTGTAGTTACGTCTGGTGATCTACTCTGTGGCCCGTGTGTGTAGTTGGACGTCTCAGTGATATACTCACTGTGCCCTTTGTGTTGTAGTGAGCCAGGCGTAGGTATATATACTCTGGTGCCCCGTGGGATGTAGTGGCGGTGTGTTGATATAGCTCTGTGTCCGGGGATATACTCTATGTCCGTGTGTCTGGTGATATACTCTGTGCCCGTGTGTGTAGTGAGGTCTGGTTATATACTCTGTGGCCTCGGTGTGTGTAGGTGACGTCTGGTGATATTTCTTGCACGTGTGTAGTGACGTCTGGTGATATAAAACTCTGATGCCCGTGTGCATGTAGTGCGTCTGGGGATATCTCTGTGGTGCCGTGTGTGTATGGATGACTGCTGGTGATATACTCTGGTGCCCCTGCTAGCTGAGCTCTTTCTGTGTTCCCCCCCCCCGGTCCTCCCCCTGCCTCTTCTTTCCCTTTCTGCTTCAGCTCGGACGTGCTTCCTCTTATACATGTCAGCAGCCTCACACCGAGACTCTATAAGCCCAAACCACCAAAATATAACAAGATCCACCGCTCTCCTATTATAACAACTTGGTAAATAAAGAGATCTCCGGTGCACAGGGAAGATTGATACTATGGCAGCCGTGTCCCCTTCCACCATTTGTTGTTGTGTGGTTGGTGCTATCCTGCACGTAAGGGAACTCTCTGTACGCGGTGTTGCCACCATTCTCCGGGTTCACCCGGAGACTCCGGTTTTGGCAATCCCCTTCTCGTCCCGGGCTCCGGTTTTTTGTCCTGAAATCTCCGTTGTGGGCGGGTATGTTGCAGAGACCGGCAGCACAGTAAGTGAGTTACGCATTGCTACAAATCACTCACGGAATCCTCTGCATTTCTCAGGGACTGTCTGTGTGGGGCCACGTGTCGTCAGACTGCCGCTCCAAATGAAAATCCGGGTACACAGCCCTATTCTCTACTGGGCACCTGCTCACCAGGTAGGGATATGGGTAGTGTAGTTTTTTTTAGACAAGATCGATTGACCTCATAAGCAACACAGTAACATTCTTAGAAACCCTGACCCTGCTAGAAGAACACACACCACCCCCCATGTATCTACTATCTCCTCTCTCCCTTCTCCCCTCCTCTCCCCCCTCTCCCTCCCTCTCCCCCCTCTCCCTTCTCCCCCCCTCCCCTCTCCCTTCTCCCCCCCTCTTCCCCCCCCTCTCCCCCCCCTCTTCTCCCCCCCTCTCCCCCCCCCCTCTCCCTTCTCCCCCCTCTCCTTCTCCTCCCGTTCCCTCCCTGTGCGTCTCTCCTCCCCGCACCTCTCTCTCTTCTCCTCCTCCCTCTCTCTGCTTCTCTCCCCCTGGCTCTCTGTCTCCCTCCCCCTCTTTCTCTCTTCTTCCTCCCCCTCTCTCATTCCCTCCCCCTGCTCTCTCTTTTCTCCCCCCTCTACTGGCCCTCTTCTCTCTTCTCGCTCCCCCCTCTCTCCTCTTCTCCACCCCTCTCTTCTCTCTCGTCTTCTCCCACCCCTCTCTCTTTCCGCCCCTCTTCTCTTTCTGCCCCCCTCCCTCGCTCTCTCGCCCTTGCTCCTCGCTTTCCTCCTCCCCCTCTCTCTCTTCTCCCCCCTCTCTCTCTTTCCCCCTCTCTCTCTCGTTCTTCTCGCCCCTCTCAATCTCTCTTCTCCCCTCTACTCTCTCTCTTACTTGCGATCTCCTCCCACCCTCATCTCGTCTTCCCTCCCACCCCTCTCTCTCATCTCCTCCCCCGCCTCTCTTCTCTTCTCTCCTCACCCCAAACCCACACACCACCGCCGCGCTTCGCCTCCCCCTCGCTCGCTTTCGCTCCCCCGCTCGCTTCGTCCGCCCCCCCGCGCCGGGTCGCCCCCCCCCCCCGCTCGCGTCGTGCGCCGCTCCCCCCCCTCTCTCGCGGCGCCCCCGCGCGCCGCTGCTCTCTTCTCCCGTCTCCCCCTCTCCGTCTCCCCCCTCTCTCTCTTCTCCCCCCTCTCGCTCTCGCTCCTCCTCCCCCTCTCTTCTCTCCTTCTCCCCTCTCCCCCCTCTCCTCTTCTCCCCCCTCTCTCTCTTCTTCTCGCCCCTCTCTCTCTTTCTCCCCCCTCTCTCTCTCTTCCCCTCTCTCTCTCTTCTTCTCCCCCTCTCTCCCTCCTCTTCTCATTCGCCCCCCCCAATCTCTCGGCCTCCTCCTCTCTCTCTTCTCCCCCTCTCTCTCTACAGTAAAGCTGCTCAGTTTCCTACCCTTTTGGATAAGCACTGAGGTAACCTTGTCTTTGTTAAATTAACTCAATACAGATACTGCGGATAAAATTGTGAATCAAATTTATTTATGCTGTGACTACTCTGTTTGCAACCATTGTTCACAGCTGTTGTTATAAATAATAGAAATGAGTTGTAGGATATAATTCCAATACGAGCCCTTAACGCAGCATGTGCCCGCAACAGCGTCTCCCGCCATCTCCCCCTGTCAACGACTCTAATATGTCTCCGTGGCGTCAAATGGCGCTGCGTTCATGGCCAACGGGAAACGTACACGTGACTTAACGCAATCACTTATGCTCGTTGACCATGACAATGAGCCGCCACATGAGTCACGACTTCATGCGGGTGCCACTTGTCATGGCACTCTTGACGCGCGCGTGCGTTACAAATAGCATCACCCGTTGTCAGGGCAACACAGTGTTATTTTAAAAAAAATCTCCGGGTTGACCTTCATTCAAGGTGCCAACCCTGTCTTTACGAGGTTCCGCATAGACGGGAGCCGCCATTTAAGTTGGCGCAGGCGCAGGACTTAATTCGGCAGGGAGGTTGCGCATGCGCGGAGCTCAGTGGCAAAAGCCCGCGAAGGAGGAGACGCTCGGATAGGAGGGAGGCTAGGCAAGTACGGTCCCAGCACCCCCCGCGGATCCTCGGATGCGCGAGGGACAAGCGGGGGCGAAGAAAATGGAGGAAAAGGATAGAACGTCGCACTTTGGGTTTTATAAGCTGGCTGTAGTATGAAGTAGAAGGAGCTCCGGTTTAGGAGGCAGTCCGCCCCCCTACCTAGAGGCCTTCATCCCAGCCCAGTTAGGCCCGGCCCCAGTATGTGAATTTGAGTAGAGGGCTGGCCATAGATAGGTTCCGGATTATCCTTTTTTGTTGTTGTGTGATCGCTACCCGGACAGTTCTAATGAGCGGTAGGTCTTGGCTCAGACCCCTCCGCTGACCAAGTTTGCCGCGTGTCTGGTTGGGATCGCCCCGTACCCCTACGGGTGACCGTCATCCCAGGCCCACACCGATCCTTTGTGAAGACTGTTGCATGGACCGGGTACTAGGAGTGACCCGGCAGGTAAACTTCAAGTGCACCAACGGTCCCTGAAACTCATTCACTTCATGACACGGTGGCCTAGCGCAGTCACATACATATCCATTCACTGTCTCACCTTGAAGGGTGGGGGAATTATTCGGATGGAATGTGGACACGGGGTGCGATCACACCCGTGAAGGGAGGAAAGGGAGGTTGAGCTTTCGTTCGGAAGGCGAGACGCTGATATACTGTCATCCTCAAAGAGGGACAACCTGTTGCCTGATAGAATAGATAGAAGTTTGTGTCTGCCTTGTTTTACATTCCAGCAAAGTGTTCATTGGTTTGGATTATATGTGCGCTGTGGGCGTGTTTGTTAATGTAGCATAGTGGTCCTGCCATCTGGGCGAAGACCACCTTCCCCTTTGGCGGAAGCTTGTCGTCCAGTGGAAAGGGGGCCGCTGCCACCAAGTAATAATTATATAAGTATTGACGGCTTACCCCAGAGCTCTCCGTGCGACCGAGGCTCAGCCCCTGTAAGCCTACAGTATAACAGAACACAGATGGTTAGTTATCTGTGTTCGCTAAAAGAACCAAGGCTACAACTATAATTTTTCCAATTACACGGAGGAAGAGACTCGGAGCGCTGTGGGTGCTCATAACATCGAAAAGAAAAATTATAATTGTGCAGATAGTACAAGACACACAATTTAAAAAAAAATTAATCTAATATAAGCTCTGCTATGGTTGTACTCAACAAAGATGATATAGTAAATTCAATTCAGGTGCACAGGTCACACAAGGGAGGGGAAGGGAGGAGGAGGAAAGCACTTACCCAATAACACAGGCTGAAGATCTCTGTGCAGCAGGGGGTGGGCAATGTGAGGGGCACACAGGAAAAGGGACTTAGAGGCTGCAGAGCCTATTCCTCAGTGTGTCCCCCCCTCAGTGCCTGAGATGTGCACTTTATCCCCCCCTCACTGTGTGTGTACTTCCTATGGAGGGTGGGGGGAGCCCCTGTGATCTCTCAGTCCTTCCCTGTGGGAGTGACCTGGATTCCCCCCTCAGGATGTGGGACAGTCTGTGCTCAGGGTCAGTGTTTCCTGCCGGAATCAAACCTCACACACCAGGACATCCGGCTGCAGCAGAGGGACCATAGAGAGGGAAGAGGGGAGGCCAGAGTGCCTCTATTCAGCTCCTCCTGAGCTCATATGGAACAGTGACCCCTGGTGGGCTCCCAAGCAGTGTGTGGTGAGCGCCCCCTGGTGAGAGCTGCACGTGGTGCTGGCTGTGAGCTGGTGAGAAACATAGTGACAATCTCACCCCCATCTCCCACCGTATATAGTGCGGTCTGGTGATATACTCTGTGCCCGTGTGTGTAGTGACGTCTGGTGATATACTCTGTGCCGTGTGTCTGGTGATATACTCTGTGTCGTGTGTCTGGTGATATACTCTGTGCCCGTGTGTCTGGTGATATACTCTGTGCCCGTGTGTCTGGTGATATACTCTGTGCCCGTGTGTCTGGTGATATACTCTGTGTCGTGTGTCTGGTGATATACTCTGTGTCCGTGTGTCTGGTGATATACTCTGTGTCCGTGTGTCTGGTGATATACTCTGTGTCCGTGTGTGTAGCGACATCTGGTGATATACTCTGTGCCCGTGTGTGTAGTGACGTCTGGTGATATACTCTGTGCCCGTGTGCGTAGCGACGTCTGGTGATATACTCTGTGCCCGTGTGTGTAGTGACGTCTGGTGATATACTCTGTGCCGTGTGTGTAGTGACGTCTGGTGATATACTCTGTGCCCGTGTGTGTAGTGACGTCTCGTGATATACTCTGTGCCCGTGTGTGTAGTGCCGCGTGGTTATATACTCTGTGCCCGTGTGTGTAGTGCGGTGTGTTGATATACTCTGTGTCCGGTGATATACTCTATGTCCGTGTGTCTGGTGATATACTCTGTGCCCGTGTGTGTAGTGAGGTCTGGTTATATACTCTGTGCCCGTGTGTGTAGTGACGTCTGGTGATATATTCTGTGCCCGTGTGTAGTGACGTCTGGTGATATACTCTGTGCCCGTGTGTGTAGTGACGTCTGGTGATATACTCTGTGCCCGTGTGTGTAGTGAGGTCTGGTGATATACTCTGTGCCCCTGCTAGCTGATCTTCTTTCTGTGTTCCCGCCTCCCCCTGCCTCTTATTTCCTCTTTCTGCTTCAGCTCGGACGGTGCTTCCTCTTTTACATGTCAGCCTCACACAGAGAAGCTATAGCCCATAACACACCAAAATATAACAAGATCCACCGCTCTCCTATTATAACAACTTGGTAAATAAGAGATATCACAGGTGCACAAGGGAATGATTGAATACGATGCAGCCGGGTCCCCTTTTCCACCATTTGTTGTTGTGGGGTGGGCTATCCTGCACGTAGGGAACGCTCTGTTACCGGGGTTGCCACCTCTCCGGGTTTCACCCGGAGACTCCGGGTTTGGCATCCCCTTCTCCGGGCTCCGGGTTTGTCCCTGAAATCTCCGGGTGGGCGGGTTGTTGCAGACAGGGCAGCACAGTAAGTGAGTTCGCATTGCTTTATACCTTGTGCCAGTATGGGTAGTGAGATATGGTGGTTATACTCGGTGCCAGTCGTGTGTAGTGTGTGGGTGTGTGTGTTGTGTGTGTGTGTGTGGGGTGTGTGTGTGGTGTGTGTGGGTGTCTGTGTGGTGTGTAGTGACGTCTGGTGTGTAGACTCTGTGCCCGTGTTGTGTGTGTGTGGTAGCTGACGTCTGGCGGTTATAACTGTGGGACCGTGGTGGTGTGTATGTAGTGACCCTTTGGCGATACTCTGTGCCGTGTGTGGATGTAGGACGTCTTCTGCAGTTAACTCTGTCGCCGTGTGTGTGTGTTTGTGAGTATGGCGGTATACTTGTGCTCGTATGTGTGTGTACTGACGTCTGGCGGATAATATGTTGACCGTGGTGTAGTGAAGTATGGCGGTAGTAAACTCTGTGCACGTGTGTGTGTAGGACATCTGGCAGGTATACATATGTGCCCGGGTGTGTAGTAGGGACTCTGGCGGTATTATAAGCGGTGCCGTGTGTGTAGTGAAGTCTGGCTGGTTATACCGGTGCACGTGTGTTTGTAGTGAGTTTGGCGGTTATACTTTTGTGCCGTGTTGTGTGGTAGAGTAAAAGTGAAGTTCTGGAGGTTTATAAGTTTGACCGGTGATGTTTGTGTGTTTAGTGAGTCTGGAGGTTACACTAGGTGCCCGTGATGTGTGAGAGATGACGTAACTCTGGCGGTATTTTGTGCAGAGTGTAGTGGACATCTGGGGTAAAACTCTGTGACCAGTGTGTGTGTCAGAGAGGTCGGGCGGTTATACTCTGTGCCCGTGAGGTTTGTGAGGACGTCGTCTGGCGGTTATTACGGTGCCGTGTGGGTTTAGTGACGTCTGGCGGGTATACTCTGTGCCGTGTGTTGGTAGTGAAGTCTGGTGGATAATCTGTGCCCGGGGTTGTGTAGTGAAGGTCTGGTGGTTATACTCTGTGCCCATGTTTGTGTGGTAGTGACATTGGCGGTATACTCTGTGCAATGTGTTAGTAACGTTGGCCTGGTTACTCTGCCCTGTGACCGTGTGTTGTAGTGAGTCTGGCGGTTTTTGTTTGTATACTCTGCTTCGCTGGTGTGTGTCGTGGCAAGTCTTCTGGCGATTCTATACATCTGGCCCGTTGTGTGTGTGTAGTGACTTATGTGGGGCGAGGTTATATACTCTGTGCCCGAGTGGTGCTAGTGGGTGTGTGTAGGGACCCTGGAAGTTCCTCTGGCCCGGGGGGGTGTAGTAACGTCTGGCGGATACTATGTTGCCCATTGGTGTGTGTGTAGTGACCACTGGCGTATCTCTGTTGCCTGTTGTGTCAACGTGACGTTTCAGGGCGCGGATTTGACTCTGTGCCGGTTGTGTGGTTCAGAGACGATCTTGGGCGTTATAATCTGTGCCGTGTGTTGTAGTGACGTATAGCGGATATACTCTGTGGCCGTGACGGTGTGTGGGGTAGCACGTGAAGTGCTGGGGCGGTTTGTATTACTATGTGGCCGTGTGTGTGTGTCTGTGTGTTTAGCTGAGTGGGAGCTGGCGGGTATACTCTGTGCCCGTTGTGTGGTAGAGACATATGGCGGTTTAAATCTGTGGACTGTGTGGGGTAGTGAGACTGGCGGTATTACTCCTGTGCACGTTTAATTGTGTGTTGCGTGTGTAGTGACTTCTGGAAGGTTATACTCGGTGGAAAGGATGTGTAGTTGAGTATGGTGGTATACTATGTGCCCCGTGTGTGTGGGTAGTGACATCTGGCGGTATACTCAGTGCCCGGTGGGTGTGTGTGTTTTTTTGTAGTGACGTCAGGAGGTATACGCTGTCGCCCGTGGTGATGTAGTGACGGTCTGTGCGGGGGATACTCTGTGACCTGTGTGTGTGGTTGTAGTGAAGTTGGCAGTATACTCTGTGTCCGTGTGTGTGTGTAGTGAAGTCTGCGGTATAATATGTGACAGGGTGTGTAGGTGCGTCTGGTCTGGCGTTGGTACACTCTGTGCCCGTGTGTTAGTGAAGTCGTATGGCGAGTACTTACTCGTGCCATGAGGTAGTGAAATCTAGGAAGGTAACTCTGTGCCGTGTGTGTGGCTTTTTTGTAGCGAGAGGTTGGCGGTATAATCGTGCAGTTTTTTTGGGGTGTGTGTAGTGACGTATGGCGGGCATACTCTGTGAACGGTGGAGTGTGTCGTGTGTGTGGGTAGTGACGTTCTTCTGGCAGCTATCTATGTGACGGTTGGGTGTTAGTCGAAGTCTTTTGGCGGTATAACTTGTGCCCGTCGTGTGTGTGTGTGGTGCTAGTGACGCTATGGCACTATATCGGTGCCCGTGTGGGTAGTGAAGTCTGGCGGGTTATTACTCTGTGCCGTATGGGTAGTGAAGTCCTGGTGGTATACTATGTGCCCGTTGTGTGTGTGTAGTGTGTGTGTGGCGTGTGTGGTGTGTGGTATGTGTGGAGAGTGGATTGGGGTGATGTGGCTGTGGAATGATGTGTTTTAGAGTGACGTCTGGTGGTATACTAATGTGACCGGTGTGGTGTGTGGTGGTAGTGACGTGATGGCGGTATTACTCTGTGCCCGGGTGTGTGTGTAGGACCTTTGGCGGGTTATCACTCTGTTGCGCATTTGTGGTTTTTGTTCGAGGGACGGTCTCGGAATGTATACTCGGGCCCGCCGGGATGTGTGTATGGTAGTGACGTCTGGCGGTATAATTGTGCTCGATGTGTGTGGTACGTGAGACGTCTGGCGACTACTCTGTGCCCGTGTGTGTTACAGTGGAACGGCTGGCGGTAAACTCTGTTGACAGTGAGGTCTAGGTGTGTGCTTTGTAGATCGTTCTGGCGGTATACCTGTTGCCAGGTGTGTAGTGAAGTCTGGGCGGTTATACTCTGTGCCTCGTGTGTGTAGTGACGTCCTGGACGGATACTTTGTGCTCGCTGTGTGTGAGTGAAGTCTGGGCGTCGATACTTGTGCCGTGTGAATGTAGTGACGTTGGCGGACACTCTGTGCAAGTGGGTAGTGACGTCTGGCGGTTATACTCTGTGCCCATGGTGTAGGACATCTGGCGGTTCAGGTAAAACTCTGTGCCGTGTGTGTGTTTTGTAGCGAGGTCGGGCGGTATACTCTCGTTTGACCGGTGTGTGTAGTGACGTCTGGCGGTATACTCACGGTGCCCGTGTGGGAGTGACGTCTGTATGGCGGCGTTATATAATCTGTGCCCGTGCCCATTGCGTGTTTTAAGTGAGTCCTGGTGGTAGCTCTGTGCACGTTGAATGTGTGTGTGATAGTGACGTCTGGTGGATACTCTGTGCCCAGGTGTGTGTAGTGACATATGGCAGGTATACCTTGTGCCCATGTGGTTGTGAACGTCCTGGCGGATACTCTGTGCCCGGTGTGTGTAGTGACGTCTTGGAGGGATACTCTGTCGTGTTGTACTGTAGATGTAGTGAAGTCTGGGATAACTCTGTGCCCGTGCGGTGGGTGTAGTGACTTATGGCGGTATACTCTGTGCCGTGTGTGTGTAGGGACGCCTGCAGTATAACCTGTGCCCGTGTGTGTAGTGGTCTGGTGGGTATAATTGTGACGTGTGTGTGTTGCTTAGAACGTCTACTGGCCGGTCTATACTTGTGGCCATGTGTGGGGGTGGGATGACATCTGGCAATATACTTGTGCCTGTGTGTTGTCAGTGGTGTCGGACGTAGGGAGGTTTCTAATTTCTCACCCCAGTATTAATAATCTGTTGCCCAGTGTGTTTGTCTAGCGAGTCTGGCGGTATGATCTGTGCGTGGTGTGTGTGTTGGAGTGACGGTTGCGGTTTATAATATGTGCCGTTGCTGTTGTAGTGACGTCTGGCCGGTTATTACTCTGTGGCTTAGTGTGTGTCGGGAGTGAAGTCTGGCGTATACTCTGTGGCGTGTTTCCCCCCTTTGTGTGTGTTTGATGGTGACGGTCTGGCAGGTTATATCTGTGCCCCGTGGGTGGGGTAGAGACATCTGGCGCGGTTTATACTCGGTGCCTGGGGGGGTAGTGAAGCCGGCTGTTTATACTCTGTGGCCCGTGCGGTTGTGGTGTGTCGTGGTATGTTTTGTGAGTGAATCTTTGGCGGTCTACTTCTGTGCAAGTTGTGTGTAGTGATGTCGGGTGGTATTTAATCTGTGACAGTTGGGCTGTGTGTGTACGGACATCTGGCCCGGTATACTCAGTGCCGCCGCTCTGTGTTTGTCAGGGACGTTGGGGTATAATTTGTGCAAGTTGTGTGTCCCCCGTGATGTCTGGCGGGTATGTTGGTTCTGTACTCGTGCCTGTTTGTGTGTGTTGAGAGTGACACGCTCCCTCATGGCTGCTATTAACTCGCCTTCGCCCGTGTGCTCGTGTCCCTCCCTCCCCCCCCCCCCACTAGTACGTCTGTGGGCGTGGCTTGTACTCTGTGCCCGTGTGTGTGTGTGTAGTGACGTCTGGCGGTATATATCGGTGTACGGTGTGTGTGTGTAGGGTCGTCTGGTAGTATTTGAATCTGTGTCAGTTGGGTGTGTAGTGATGTCTGGTGAATACTATGTGCCACGGTGGTGTAGTGAAGTCTGGCGATATACTCTGTGACCGTGTTTGTGGGTGTGTGTGTGTAGTGGAAGTCTTGGCGAATATACTCTGTGAAGTGTGGGGTGGTGTTGGTGACGTCTGGCGGTTTACTCCTGTGCACGTGTGTGGTGTTGTAGTGACGTTGGCGGCATCTCGTGCCCGTGTGTGTGTAGTGACGTCTGGCGAGATACCGGTGCCCGTGTGTGTTGTGTGTGTAGTGACATCTGGCGGTATACTCGGTGACCGTGAAGGTGTGATTGGGTGACATATTGGAGGTAACTCTGTGACCGTGGTGTTAGTGAGACGTCTGGAGGTTATACTCTTAGACGTGGTGTTGTAGTGACTTCTGGCCCGGCATCCTTGTGCC
>WSYH01007584.1:0-32617 GCA_036426205.1 Ascaphus truei
TGATGTGATGTCAGGTCCCATGGCAAACACACTGTCTCAAACATGGTTAAGCCATGTTTTACGTACGCTAACATGATTCCGTTTTCGGTTACTTTTCACCTCCGCCATTGTGTGAATAACAATCCATTTGTTTTAATTCTTCATAATTGGTTATTTCCTGTCCAGGTCCTGGTTGACGTATTGATGGATAACATTAGTTTAACTTCCATTTGAAGATTTTGGTCATGCATTGGTTTCCATTTACCCTCGATAAGAACTACACAGCAACCGCTTCACAAAATTTTCTTCTCGGGAACTTTGGACCCCAATATATAGCTTTTGTGGCTTTAAAAATTATACTCAAGTATAAGTGTCAAAACTTTGGTGTGTGGTATATACTATATTTATGTACTATATAAAAACAGTTCCATTATGGCTTGACCTCTGACACACATATTTGTTTTCTATTTTAACCATTTTGGAGCTCTTAAAATAATGTGTCTTGAATACCATTGTAGCCAGAAGCAGCGATATTTAGCTGGACCTTGGAGGACCTCATCCCACAGAACACAGTGGAAATCTGATTCTGTTTAAGAGGTTTGTGCCTTTTTTGGTCCAAATCCTATTTTGAAACCTTCCAGTAGTTATAATCATTTCTTCTTTACTACTTGCACTGTCCCGAACAAGATGTGTTAAGTTATCCAAGTGTTGTCTTCAACAGCGTGTCCTGTCGAATGGTACTAATGGTCTCGGACAGTTAATTTTCATGTTCTTAATTATTCCCACCAACATTCTCCCTTCTTGTGTTTAGCAATATTTTACTGGAATGTATGAACATTCTTGGGTGATTTTTCTGGAGAACTTTTGTACCGGGTATACAAGTAATTTCTGAGCACTGCCTCCCGACAAAACAAGGCTGTATATATAACCAGGGTAGAAAGTCACCTGGTGGCTCCGAAAATTTCCTAGCAATAATTGTTGAGGTTCTCGCTAACTCTTAACCACTGTCTTATAAACTTGGATAAATCAGGCCATAAATGTGTGTATGTGAGTAATATTTTTCGGGGGTTCATTTTTTATGAAATTGGATAACGTCACCCTGGCGCGCAGCACTCATATGGCAAGCGCGCAATCATCCCATGGAGGAGAATGGGGTAAATTATTCCCACTTTTCCGTAAAATTCCTGCACTTTAACCACTCCCCTACCATCGCATGTCTTTCTCCACCAGGCAATGATAGTTACTCGCAAAAGTCCAATATACCCTGTATGGTTTTTTTGACACGGGGCCTGATCGCAGATGTCCTTCCGTCGTGTGGCTGTCCCGCCAGATTGGATGAACGAAGGCCGGAGGAGGTTGTGATCGGCACCCCCAAAAGTCATGAAGAAGAGAGGTAAGCTTGGATCAAAAATTACCTTTAAAATTGAGCACGTAGCCACTTTCAGAAAGCGGGGCCATGCGCGTGAAACATCGGGGTCTGCGTGCCGAAATCCATTAAAGGGCTGTTTTTGTATACCCCCCCCCAGAGAGCTCCACTACCCTCTTCTCATCTGTTTTTGGGTGGTGCTCGCAAACCTCTTTGCGTTTCTGTATATGACCATAACGCATCGGAAGGACCTTGGCCACAAGCTATAAGTTTGGGTCTTTTAAAAATGCTTGTTTTTTTTATTTTTGTTTTCTGGGTGTACAATGTCACCAGACAGGTATGTAACTTCGTTCACTGGCTTCATTTTTTTTTGTGGTGCGTGTGGCACTAGCCTTTATTTTTGTGTGGGTTGTATGAAAGTGCAAATTTGTTTTAACTCAAAATGCTTTGCTAAATGAATCCTTACATTTGTCCAGCCTTTTATAACAAGTGACAATAACGGCTTGAAACTCAGAGTTTCAAGTCGGCACGACATGAGCATCGCTGCTATAGCTTGAGAAGAATTTTGTTGCAGAGAGCATTTTAAAAGCCGGAAAAACGAAAGTTCAAAGTCTGTTTTTGTGCGGTTTTCGTTCCAATGAAACTAAAATACCATTGTAAATTATCCATGATGGGGGGGAGAGTGGAGTAGTATTTAATTATGATTCCCCCACGTGTTAAATAAAAAAAAATCAAATTGAACTATCCTCCCTTTTGTAATGGAGTTCTGTGATAGTCACTGTTTGACATATGTTAAAAAGCACCTGCCCTGTTGGCATGCGAAAAAGGGTTCTTAAGGAGTGCAGTCAGGTCATATCGGAAGAACTCCATTTTTACTAAGCTTACTACGGTCCAAAAGTTAACGTAAACAGATGTGGTGCCTATATTTGAAAGAATGAGCTGATCACAGCAGAAGTTGCAGACCTCTGAACCCCGACATCAATAGAGCGGACAGTATATTACAGGATTGTATTCACGAAAACCTTTTGGATACATTATTATTGTATTAAGCATGGATTACAAAGGTATGGTCCTGCCAAACTGGTGGTGTGGGTTGTGTGTGTGTTTAGACCAAGGGTAATGCACGTTTGTACCCTACCTAGTTCTTACAAGCCTTTTAATATGAATGCCACTCAAGATATGTGTGTACAAGTTATTGAGTCCTGGTGAATTAATTTGCACGGTGTAATGAAACTGTGTTGAATGATAAGCATCCGAGGTCATCAATTAGCCTTTTCAAGATTGGGCTAAGTGCGAGTGGAGGCACTCTGCGTTCAGTACTGGAACTGCTTTATTACTTGTTTATTATGACCTTGTTAGAGAAGGGCAGTCTCCATCTTTGTTGCTGCAGCACAAACTTATTTGAAAGTAGTATTCGAGCATGATGTACTTCACATACAGAAGCACTTGAGATGCAGTGTGAATGTGGGCAGGTAAATGCAGATATATGTGTTTAATAAATCAAATAATGTACATTATGCATTTATAAATATTTTTTAGATTTCAGCATCTGGTGAAGGGGAAAAATGGTTCTGTGCAGTAAGAGGCAGTTTACATAGGAGTTGACAGATACGAAGGATATTCATAGAGAATAAGATGCGTAACCCATTCCCTTTAGAAAATAGCTATAATAGACAGCTCTCATACACTAGTCCCCACTCTCAATATTCATTACGGCCCTTGGCGTAAAACCGGCTGCTCAATCACGCACCAAAGGGTCTGCGAAGATTTAGTATGCTTACACAGCAAGTTCCACACACTACCGTTTGAAGCTAGACGTAATATAATGATATGGTATCAAGATTATTATAACTGCTTGCAAACTGTTTGAATATATAATTTTCAGTATTATTCAAATAGGATTCTGCCATTACTATAGAGGAGGATTTATTTGTTGCTGTTCTGGTGAGACCTAATTGGGCTAATGTTTTTTTTTTTTGTTTGGCCTTCCTCTGTAATCAATAGAATCAATATACAATAAAAAGTAGCGATGTGAATTGGCCATATTGGTTGAAGCTTATTTTTCTCTCCCTCTCACCAACCTCATCTGCTATGTGTTAACTTTTTACTCTTTCGTTCAACGGCTACAACATGCTAACTGCACATAGTTAGTGGCAGAATATCTCGGCGTTTGGCCATGAACTGTTGATGACCTTTTAAGCGGTAGCGAATATGGTAATCCACCTTGTTGGGCTGTTTATCCCAGGGGACTAATGAAGGAGCTGGATTATGATCAGTTTAACTGATAAGGATCAGCGTTGCTTAAAATCTCCGAAGGATTTAGGGGGACAACGCCACAATTTTTTTTACGCCAGTCGTCTTGGACTATGACCAAAAATTATTTTGCATGTAAATTGCGGTATATAAAGACAGCAACAACCGTGTGGAATCGAACTGTAATGCCATTGTGCATTAGTTATGAGATAACAATAGCGTAAGCGTGAGATATGAATTCAAGGTGTTTGATTTCTCGTCCCGTGTCAAGACTTTGCAGGAATCTTCAACACTCTCATTCTTCACCTATTAATTGTATCGGTGAAAATGCAATATGCATTGGTAAGGCAGTCGAGTGGAACAACAAAGACAAGCAAGATTAATAACATAATGGCAACGTGGAAACATGCATATAATTATGGAAAAATAACCCAACGACTCCAGTAGTACTGGATTATTTTGCTTTGTTTTACAGCTCCAGATTAGTTTTCTTGAATAGTTTAACATTATATTTCCCACTGAAGTAGTATTCAGGACGCAAGCTCGGGAAGTCTCTTGTATGCGTATAATTACACAAGCAATTGGCATTAAGTACTCCCCCTCGCCTCCCGCCCCCCCGGGGCCCCCGACACTCACCCCCCCCCCTCCCCGCACACTGCCCGAGGGGGCCACCCCCAACCCCCCAGTCCCCTATGCCTTCTCCCTGCTGTCAGTACATGCTCGTGCTGGGGATGTGCTGCAACCTCCTGAATTACTGTTCGGTTTATCTTAAGATTGTGTAAGCTTGGTGTCTGCTGCAGATCTTCTTGGCATATTTTTATGATATTGGAACTGTTTTTTCAGACTGTGTTTCGCTGTGTCGCAGGTCCCGTCTTTGCACATGAATTGGAATGTGGGTTCAGTTACTTTACTCTTTTGTTTTAATTGTGCTTTTTGCGTAGGATTTTCTCAATCCTGCCATGCGTTTGTCTGAGTTTTAGTCTATTTCGCTCAGTGCATCAGAACACCGACCTACCTGGGCACTGTGCTTCCCTTGTTGGCAGTTTTGCAGATCTTCTCCTTTTAATCCACATCCTCAAGCTTTATTAACAAACATGAGTTAAAAAAATGAAAATTGGATTTATTGTCGTGATATCAGATAAAATGTGGATGTTAATTTATCACTCTTTGCGCTTGAGGCGTTTGCATTGACTTTCTGGAGGTGTCAACTGCGATGAAAACACATGTTGCTACATTTGATTGCTACAATTATTGCATGGTTTGTGTGCAGCTGTGGAACATGTAGGGTAATGTATTGGGCGAGATGTGGAGTCATCCACATTCAAGCTTCCTTATTACCGGATACCGCTATAGAGAGACCTTGTTGAAAGAGGTTTAACGGACCCTACTGTCGTAGGTCCATCAGGCTATAAAAATCGATCAGGGATGTTTCCAATTTTTTTTTTTTTGGTTAAGGAAACCTATAATAAATTGTGAAATTCTGCGGACCACCCCAACCCTCTCTAATGCTCTTCTGAGATCAAGTCAATGGTAAGGAGGAACCCCCAACGGGCGGCTGGGCTGGGCTTAATAGCTGCTTCTGAGATCAGATGCCTTGTGAATTCTTGCTGTAGTTGGGTACAGATGGTTTTCAAGTGATCTGAGACATATGTAGGGATGCCGGCGTAACGGCTCTGTAGCGGTAATCGCTGGGATCGGTGGGCGCTGTGTATGGGTAACCGTGTAGTGTCGGGTGTGGGACAAGCGCTGTATCAAGCAATGGTTGTTAATGGACAAGTGCGAATTGAATAGGGTATATTATAGTTGTTTCACAGAACTCCGGTGAGCCGAGTGCTGCATTGGCGATATATAATTTGACTTTGTAAAATCAATTTCCTGTTATCGGGTGTGGTTTGGCCGGTGGCTTGGGAAATGTCCTCACGCGTGGTTTTCACTGTGAATTCTGTTTAACAACGGCCCGTTCCCTGCCCTGGCGTGTTGGGCATGCAGCCCCCTCCGTAGCTATGAGTGGGTTAGGTAATCGCCTGCCTGATCCTAGATGCCCGGCAGAATTATTGGTAACTGCGACCCGGAGGGGAGAAAAGGGAGCGCTCGGGCTGAACCATAGCCGTGGCCTCTGAGGCAGGCCTATAGAGCGGGTGCCATGAAGGACCCCGCACTCTCGCCAGAACACACAATTTTTTTTGAGTTTGCAGCTTTGGCCGTGTCACGTGCGTGGTGTCGCACAATAGGGGCGAACGCTCAGCGGGTGAGCGCCAGTGCTCTGGGGGTCGCGGGCTGGAACCTCTGGGGCAGGGTGGGTAGGTTGGGCGCCGGGCGTCGAGCAAATGAATGCAGTAGGGGTGGTGCAGTTTGGTCTGCAAAAAACGGTCGGGGGGTGGCTGTAGCTAGGGGGACTTGGTCATGAGGAGGTCATCCACTGATCTTTAGGGCCAAGGATTGGGGTGTGGCCAGGGCTGGGTGTGCGGAGGTGTAACCCTTCGTACGGTGGGGCTGGGGAGCGCACGGTCCGTGCAAGTGGGGTTGGTTGCTGAGACCCTCATGCAGTATTGAGCTGCTCACTGGCGGGCGCAGGGGATTTAGAGGTTGGTGTTGAGGTTGGGAACCAGTGTTTGTTCGAGGTCGTGGTAATGAAATGTGATTGCGCGGTGGTGGCATAGATGTGGACACAAATTATGACTAGAGACCAGATGGAGAAGTGAGAACTGCTTATGCCGACTTCCGATCTGACCTTCAAAGCGCATTGCTTTGAATTACAAATACATTTCATCAGCATTTTCGGTGACAGGCATGGCAGATTAAGTGAATAGCGGTGTAATGATGCACAGTAACGGCATTGATATGTGAACTGGTTTTTACAGGTAGGGTATGGGTCCCAGTAGGGGGATAGTGTGATGTTATTTATTATTGACGTTCGTGTCCCCTGGTGTTTGTTATAAAAACGTTTTTTTCTTCGGAGCTTGGCAATATTTTGATTTCATTATTTCTGTGAAGAAACGTCAACATTCTTTTTCTTCTACCTTTTTTTAAAAAAATATCTTGTGCACAAGGTTCCGTTATAAGTTTCCTATATAAGTGGTAGTCATATGAAACATTATTAGTGTCTGCGGCTATTTCCAATACACCTTGGAGAGGGTGCAACTCCTTTTTAAAGACCCCTTCCCCTGCCAGGGGGGGACAGTAAAAGCACACCAGAGCAGAACCATTATGAGGGTTTTGGTTGTTGGCGGTGTCGTCAACATCCTCCGCCACGGGGGGCCCCTGTCACAGGGTCTAGGTGGGTGGCAGGATGGTATGCCCAGCTTCACGCCTCCTGACTTGAGCCATCTATGCTGAAGCAGCGGATGCGGGGACTGATGGCTTCCGGTCCTGTGCTGCTTGAAGCAGGGATACCCTGAAAACATGACTTGTTGGGAGTGCTTGGTGAGGGGGACCTGGGATAGTTTGAACACCGGCAGGGTGGGTTTCAGGGAGTGCGGGGCAAACCTGGGGGGCGACAGCCATGATTTTATGGTCTGGGGTGGGTCGGCAGTGTAGGAGGGTCTTGCGCTCTTCACCACGCATTATAAATCAAATGCTGGCGACATCGGCAGGCCTCTATAACACATACTTCCCAGCGATGCTACTCATGTAACCCATGGTCCTTGATTTTCCCATGGCAACGTGTACCGCCGGGGGGGGGGGGAGGGCGCCGTCGGATAAGGGGATTTAGTTCTTTAAAAAATTCAAACCAATCGCTACTACTATGCGTTTGGCAACGCAAAAAAATACGGGGAAGGAACAAAACGAAAGGAAAAGGGAGACAAGGGGGAAAAAGGCCCGAAAGAAAGAAGAAGAGAAACGGACTAAGCAAGGGAAAAAAAAAGCCGGAAAAATGAGCCCTAGCAAAAAAACTGGACCAACGCAATGAAAGCAAAAGGGAAAAAAACAAAGGGCAGAAAGAAAAACAAAACAAAAGAAACCCCAGAAGAAAGAAAAACGGAAACAAAAAAGGGAGTCAAGGGAAAAGTGGAAGGGAGAAAACGCCAGCGGGAGCGAATGAAAGGGCGGAAGGAACAAAAAAGGGAAAAACACAACAAAAAAAACTAGGGGAAAAGGGGGGAAAACGGATCAAAGAAGGACAAAAGGATGAGAAAGAGACTGGGCAGGAGGAAGGGAAAAAAAGAAAAGGGAGAAGAAAGAAGCAACAAAACAAACGGGGAGCAGAAAAGGAAAGAGGGGGCGGGGCCTGAAAGCAAGCTCAGGGGGCTAGTGGGGGAGGGAAGAAAGCGGGAGGAATAGGCAAACCCTAGAAGAAATAGAAGGGCTAAAGAAAGGGGGGGCGGGAAGGTAAAAAAAGAAAAACAAAGAAGAAAAAGGTGGAAAAGGGCGGAAGGAAAAAGAAAAAAAGCGGGGCGGAAAAGGGAAAGCCAGAAAGGAGAAAAAACAAAACAAAAGGCAAAAGAGAGGGACGGGGGGGTGGGGGGGAAACCCGCAGAAAAAGGGGAAGGGCAAGAAAAGGAAAAAAAAAAAGAAAAAAGGGGGGACGTGGGAAACCCCAGCGCCAGCCCTCGCCCACAGGGAAAGCCAAACACACACGGCTCCATCTCCCTTCTCAAACACCATCAGGCCGCGAAAGCCATGGGCATGGAGCCAGCCAATGACAACCCTCCGACCTGGGCGCTACACCTCAACAGAGTACCAGGGGCGCCAGGCGCAGAGAAGGAATTAGTGCAGAACCTTCCCCAATGGCGCGCCGGGCCCCACCCGGACGAGCAATGAAGGGACGGACGCAGTCCTCGTGAGGCTTCTCACAGCTAAACTTGTCATGATGAATGTTTTGCCGCATAGTTGCCGGTCGTGTTGATGCCGGTAGAAACAGAAATGATGGTGACAAGTACTCTTGGTTTTGCCACTTCTGCCTATTTTTTCCTGCATACAATGGGCATGAACATCACCACCGCCCCAGCACCTGGAATCTCCCTTCCCTCAATATAGCAACTGCAACCCTCTCTCTCCACCTTTTAGGCCCTTTCTTAAAACACAAACCTCTTTTAATTAACAAAGCTCATGGGCAGGTGCTTTACACTATACATCTCATATCACTGACTGACCGTGGCCCCTTGCAGACTCACTTACCAGAACACCCCGTCCCCTCTTTCTCTGTACGTTGTCCCTACTTACCACTTAGTTGTCAGCTCTTCGGGGCAGGACTATGCTTTTCCGATTTTATTTCTGAAAGTGCTTATTCTCATTGTTATATTATGCCACATAACTTTAGCGCTATGTATCGGGATGGCCATGCCTTCATGCTACTGCATACATGCACCATACCGACTCTAGCACCATGGAGCAGTTAATTACAGTAGCAGCGTTGCCTCACTGGTTGTAATATTCCCACATTCGTGATCTGGGACAGAGGTCTTTGCATGGTTAGTTTGAAGTAATGGCTCATCTCTGCATTCTTAACCTGTGGCCTGAGGTTCTTCAAATGCTTGTGGGTATGAGGCACAGAGCAGCGGGCACACGAATAGTTCTTTTTTTTTTTGCTGACTTCTGAGAGCGGCTTTCTTCTCTGATATTTGTTTAGTATGGAATGCAGTCTGGTGTGGCCTTAGCTTCCAGCCCGAAAGCTCAGGTACGGACGTCGGGGCTGGATTTGTCGAATGTGCCCAAAAGTAGTTGCACATATATGTTGACATGTAATTTATGTGAATGTGCGAAATTTCGCCATGCTTGAAATGACAAAAAAAATATACATATTTACCAACCGTAATTCATTTGTCACAAGCCCATTTTAGTGCTTTTCGGGAGAGGAAACCAGAATATATACTACAGTGCTTTGGGGTCTGAATTAAAATACTTTGCCAAATTGCTTGTAACTCTAAGATCACAATTTTGGGCTGCGAAAAAGGTCAAATTTCACCTGGACATGAACTTAGGCCAAAGTTATTTGCAATTTCATTCAGTTTAAATTCATTTATGTGAACTAAAGTCCTTTTTTTTTTTTTGAGTATTGGACCTAGATCAGGGTGGCCAGTTCAATCTCAAGGGCCACAACAACTCAGGTCCTTATGAGAACCCTTCTCAGCCAGGTGGTGCAGTCACTGAATGAGCCAACTTGCTCTGAAGGCAGGGATATCCTCCTCAAAACCTGACCTTGATCAAACTGCATTTGGCCGCCCCGGACCGGATTTAACAAGTTCCTGACATAGGCTGAACCTAAACTAAATAATCTACTTGTTGGAATCTTCAAATGTAATTAAAACATGGGAAAAGAATGATACTTAGGCCAATAAATTGCTAACTTGTGCAGTACGTTCAATACCCTCTCCCTCGGTTTCCACTTTAGGGTGACCTAGCAGCAAATAGGCCTTTCAGTTTACTTCTCAACGTCCAAACGAAATATAGCGTTGTACATTACCCAACGGGGTTAAACACACAACCCACAATGTTTGCGGGGAGGGAGGGAGGGGGGGGGGGGAGTAGTGTGTCCTTGTCATCAGAACGCCATGAAACAAAGTGTGTGAAATTCTGGTACCTGCCTTCAATCAAATAACAAAAATAATTTCATCTGTGTGTGTGAGGCTGGCCCAGCTCCAGTATGCCCTTTTCAAGTCCGAGCCTTTTTTACCACTGTGTTGGTGGCAAAATGATACAATTTGTATTTGTAATTCTGTAAAGGGCGTTGGTAGGAGTAGCTTTTGGGAGATTTCCTTTTCATATTGGAAGTGATTGGAACCTGATGGGATGAGACGTTTTACAGAACTTTGTGAAGGGCAATTCATGGAAAAAATATTGCCATTTTTCTTTTGCAATGATTATCTTCCTCCTCCCCCCCCATCTTCCCCGCCCGAGTTACGCAGAGAATAGGACTTTGTCCCTTGCATAGTGTTGTCTGGATTTTGTCACTACTAAAAGGTGTTGGCTTTATTTACCTGATGTGTGCGGACAACCCTAATTCGCAACAAACGGGCGTAGTTAGTATGTCGGTTCACTTCCGTTAATTTGTATACACATACAGGGGGGGAGAGACGACGCGGGAGGTTTTTCCCATCCCCTTCTTCTCTCCCTTCTCGTCTCACAGATCAAATTATATTTATAATAATAAAAAAAACTCTTTTAACCCCTTTGCTGCGGAGAGTCCGCAACATTTGCTTTACGATTCCCAGCTTATCTGGGAGTGAATGAGTTTGATTCTTCCATGTGGTAACATGAATCTGTTTTGGGATGCCCTTTTCAAAGGTACCAGTGACACTGGGACAAAGGCAGTTGGGCATCTGATTGCAGTGTGTGAGGTCTTCTGTACCAGGCTTCGTGCTTTTAGGTGTTGCTTGTTTCTTTTTAGAGACGGTGGTAATGCCCAAGAAACCACAAATGTTGTTGGTTGTGGAGAAAAGCAAGTATTGAGTGACTATGCGCCACTTTTGCAAACTGGGAATGTGTTTGTGAGTTGCAGGCTGCTCACAGTACTCAGATAATCTGATGTATGCCTGCAGAGAATGTAACACGTTGTGAATGACTCAAAATTGTTGTTTCTAACTATCTGATAGATGAAAAATCTGTCCAGAAACGTCTATATATAGAGTAATCACGTGTTACAAAGCATGACAGACTACTTTCATAGCCTTCTATTTTCTGTTAAAATGTTGATTTATTCTGGTGAATTAAGTACGTAGGTATTATGGGGACATAGGCTAGCGTCCACACTGTCTGAGTGCGCTTGGCGCCTCACTTCAGTTTAAAATTAACATGTGCGCGCATCGTGTCTGGCACGTACGCGTCTTCCTCTTCCTCTCCTCCCAGTGCTAGGGGCTGCTTGGGGAGACAGAGCAAATTGATTTTTCGTGCGCTTGAGGGTCCGACCATCGGCGCCATCAAATGCACACCCACACACACCCACACACCCACCACCCAAAAACACACACAGACATAGTCCCCCGATACCACCCCTACCATGCTTCCCCCATCCTTTCACTTGCAAAATTCTGCCGGACATCTGCAACTCATGCTTGGATAGTTGGTGATGTCACCACGTCAAGCTAGCGCGCTCAGCTGCAGTGTGGCCGCGGGCATGGTCAACGCTTAGTCGCTGACTCACCTGGCATGAGCCCCTGCAAGCCGTAAAAAAAAAACCGCAATGCGAGTAGCTTTCGCAGGGGCCTTCGTGTACGCTTCTGTAGGCGTGCGAAAGCGTTGCCGACAATCACAAATTTTAGTTTAACCCCACAAACACACGCTCGCATGGCCGTCACGTGACGTTTCGCCCAATGGATGGCGAACCAGCCAGTGACGTCACTGGCCTGCCCCCCCCCGACGACGTGGACGGCCGCGCGACGGCGTCGAACTAAAGCATGAAAGCCACCCCCCTTTCACCTCACCCTCGATACGCGCCTCTGCACGGCTGAAGTCACTATGGACTCGCCTTAGAAATATTGTTCAGGGATTTGTAAGCGTGGCGCACAATCCAGATGTAACCACTGTGGCAGTGGGCAGTTTTACCTATTGCTGTCACTTAGAGCTATTTACCATGAATAGAACCCGCTTTCCTTAAATATAATTTAAGTAGTTTCTGCAATTATTCTACTAAGTAAATTGTCGCCCGACGCTCGGTAAAAATGCTTTGGATTCCGCGAGGTATTTAAATCTTTTGTACCTTAACCATTACTATTCCCCGTCAAAAGCCTGAGGGGTTATGTATGTAGTCTTATTTTATCTGCGCCATAGTGTACATAGCGCGTCACAGCAGTATACACGTGACAATCGCATAAATAAATAATAGCAAATAACAGAGCCTGGGGGAATGCGCTACACAACCATAACAGTACAACATTAAGGAATAGGAGTCCCTGCTCCAAAGATCTTTACAATCTATTGGTGGGGAGAACTACGATACACGGAGGAGGCGTTCCTGGTAAGTGTGCGTCTGCTGTTCCTTTAGTAATCTGGCGAGCATTCTAGGATGTTTCAGAACCGGCTGTGTTGGATAAAATAAAATGTTAATTGTGGTCCGCCACTGGGTTGGTGTGTTTTTGTAACATGAAAACTCATCTAATAGAGCACAATCTGCTGCTATTCCGCTTGGTACGCATGACTTTATGTCTGTAACCGCACATTTGCCTTATACATTAAATTCCATGCAGCTACTTTGGTGTAACGAACCCGCAAACCGCAGGCTCAGCTTCGTTAACGGCCAGCATGAGCCGGCTCTCTAAACCTAACGTATGAGACCCGCTACCGTACCACCCCATGTAATAAAGTGTGTGTTGTCTCTTGTTTCTTCCCCTTTTAAGGTCCGGCGTGAGCTTCTCTTTCATTTTAACCCCCTCAAAATGTAAACTCCAGGTCATTCAGTTGGCTTGAAAATGCTTTAAGATTAAGAAACCTGTTTTTTAAAAAAAATCTCTCTTCCACATCCTGGAATATAGACTGTCCGCCATATAGGAATGTATGGGTTCTACTACTGTATGGAACCATCGATGGCTAATAGCTTGAGTATGTGGAATGAGTTCAATGTTTTTGCAGCAGATGTGGTCGACACACCCTTTGATTTAGGGGGCCGTGATTAACTTCAGATTTGTATTTCTTGGTAGATTCTAGTTTCACGGTGCTGTGTTGCTTTACTTTTGAAACAACTAACATTGAATCGTAAACTGTTTTGCTTTTCATTGGAGTTTACATATCTTGAATCTGTACTTACAAACGGATACAAAGGCAGGTGGAATGTCTACTTTCTCATTAGGCTTTTATAACCACGCCTTTTTGCAGATTGGGCACCGTAACGAACACTTAGCAACATCACCGTTTTTTATTCTGCTGGCTATTCATAAGGTTAAACAGACGAGCTACATTCCTGTTTTTTATTAGGGCTTGGCCTTTTGTCCCCTGTACGTTGTGGGTTCTGTGTAAAAACCAAACCCAGTCCTCTCTCATGTTCTGGAATGTCATTTAATTTGTTTACAAAAAAAAAAATCACGCGTTAAACTATTTCGTGCAGCTTCCCCAGGGAAGTTCTTCCCCGTCCCATCTTGTTGCACAGAGCTCTGCAGAGCTATTCATTGTACAAACCCTTTCTGTAAAGCAGCCATAACAAAAATGAACGAAAAACTGGTACAATTTTTTATTCTGGCCTTAAAATGCAAGTGGTGATGCCAGCTACACTCGCATATGTTATTGCAAACATTCGGGTACGGCTTTGCTGAGAAAGGAAACGCCGAAAATAGGCACCTTTTCTATTTTCTCTACCAAAATTTTAATTTGATCAGATTGCAAATTTCAATGAGGTTTGAAAAATGTCACTTTTTTTTTTTGTTTACCATTTTAATTACTTCAAATGCCAAAACTAGTGAATATTTCGCAAAGAGAAATATTTGAAATGGTGCTTGGTTCCCCCCCCCCCTTCCCCCCCCCCCCCCCCCCATTTAATCTTGAATTAAAAAACCAAATATGCAAATCGAATGTTTTCAATTCACCTCTTTCTATGTGTTTAAGTCCGACTATTATTCTAAAACAGTTTTTTTTTTTTTTTTTTTTAATGGCATAAATCAAGAATTCGGTTCAAAAGGTAAAGAGAAAATAATTTCTGCAATGATTTTTCTTCTTTTGTCTTTTCACTAATAAAGACCAGTTGGAATTTGGTGGCACAACATCAAGGTTTAAATCAGCATTTTCACAACTTTACAACTTTTTTAAATGGGTTTACCGACAATTAAACAACAACACAACATTACAATACAGAAAAAACAAGATACAACCCGACATCTTTTACCTAATTATTTTAGTATTGGCTCATCATCTTCTATTTCAAAATTAAACACATTAACACATTCAATAATAAAAATAAAAAACAGATCATGGCATTTCAAATATTAACATGAAAGCTATTTGTTAGCATAATAGTCAAATTTTGGCATCAGTATATGATGGGCCCAAATTGTTTTTCTCTTCTTAATCTTTCTTCCAGTAGCCCTGGTATCTTAATATATAGTGGGTTTCCTTTGGCTTCATTGGTATTATTTTCTCCCTCTTACATTGAATCCCCAGGGAACTCTCTTGGGGAGACCAACTTTGCTTCCTCTAATTCTAGGCATGAGTAATAGCGCTTCCGTTACCAAACTCTTTACATGTCTTGCTACAACAGGCCGATTTATTTTTGTCTAATATTGGTGGCAATATTAGTGCCCCCCTCTTCACTCTTTCATTCAGCATTATTAAAAACCAAACTATAGCGATTTCTATTTCTCTTCTTCTCCCTTTTCCTCCCAGACAAACCTAGAAATGGCGTTTAATTTTAGACGTTTTTACATCGGAGTGTTTCAATAATATGGGTACCTCTGCAAGAGTGTGGATCAATCTTTGCGAAACTGATCATTTAATAAAAAGGGGACCATCTGACAATCTGCCAGACAATTAAAGCCCCCCACCCCTCTAATTCTGTGATTTATTTTAGGGATAATTGCCCTTCCAAAATTATTTTTGTAAAGATATTACCCTTTGGATCAATATACGATTCCTACATATGCAGTTTTCCTAGTTCTTTTTCCTCCATCTTCCATATTGTTTTTTAACTTTTGATAGGATTAGTATTTTCAGTTTTTAGCTACGTTCACCTTAAAACCCCCCGAAACTTTTCCCGAACTCTTCGATACATAATGTATTGTATGTCCTTCTTTTTTACCCTGGCTGGCTTTGACCACAACACAACATAAATCATCCGTGAATAAGGCTATCTTAGTTTCCCTTTTCTCCCTACTTTTTCTCCTATCTTGATCCCTTTAAAGTTTCATATTTCTAAAATTCATTCATCAAGCGGTTCACATCGCAATATTAAAAAGCGGGTGGGATAACTGTCAGCCATGCCTTGTTCCTCTGAAAAGGCCATCTCCTGTGATGATAGTAAGCTACTGCCCAAATTTTTGCTTTTGGGCTTTTTTAAACATTGCTCTGATTGCCACCAAGAAAGGTTCCTGTAAACCACCCATTTTTTCCAGAACATTCACCAGTATTGCCATCCTACTTATCAAAGCTCTTTCATCAGCATCCCGCTGATATTATTATGTATATTATATTATTTATATTGCTTCTACTATATTATATTTAGTCCAGTGTATAGCAGTTGTAACCTTTCTGATTTTTTAATAGAGGCTCTGTCCGTTACAAAGCCTGTCTGATCTTGCATGTTATAATTTAGGTAGGACTGTGGCAAGTCTACTGACCAATATTTTTTTAGAATCTTTGCGTCCTGGTTCAAAAGATAGTTTGTCCTTTAGAATTCTGGGTTCAAAGTGTCTCTCTTCTTTGAGGTTATCTTACAAAGGCAGTTTTTAACACAAAAAATTACACCCGTCTCTATGTATTCTTCTTTATCTAAAATTTCTTTGAACACTTCCTCTAAGAGGAGCCCAATTTCATCATTGAGCATTTTTATAAAACTCCCCTGTGATCCATCTGGGGCCTGGCACTTCCCCATTTCTAAGCGTTTTTTTCTACCACCTTAAGTAAAATGGCAATTGTTTGGTGCCCTATTATAAATCATAAAAATCCTGATGTTGTCCTAACATAATGGCTGCCTTCTAACTGCTACTGTCCAGTCTGGAATGCTGGCAGCTGATATGTAACATAATACTAAAGTGGAACACATTTATTGTTGCAGCGCTTTCAGAGTAATAGACAGTCTTGCTGTTTATAGCAAACAAGTATAACACGCTCAAAAAGGTGTCCTCCTGTTTCCAAAGAGGAAGTGATTGACTTTCTAAATGTTGCTGTAATAAGGGTGATCCGTACATTTAAAAACATTAAAAATGGTCATGGTTAAAGAAAAAATGCAGACAGTATATCTATACTACAGAGTGATTTATTAAGAAAAATACCCCTTAGTATTTTTCCCGTTTGCTGCTTTTAGCATTGTATTCTCATTGGCTGAACCTATAGTGGAAACGATAACACACTACGTTGCTTTTGTGCGAGAAAACCCTGTCAATATAATTGACCCACTTAAAGCTGCAGTTCAGTCTTCTTTTTTTTTTTTTTTTTATTTTTTTTTTAAATTTTTTTTCACATCTTCATAGTTTCACGTGGCAATTTCTACTTACCTAAAGAACTGCATAGCTGGCCGGTCAATTCGTTCCCGTCTATTGATCGGCAAGTGTGGCGACACTCTAATTAAATATGGGAATGTAAATCGTGCTATAGATACAAGCATGCTCTTGTTAAAATAGAATACAGAAAATTGGTCTTTCAAAGTTTGTTGTTTTTTTAAAACAAAAATGCTAAACGTATTTTTTCTTACTTAACAGACTGATTTTATTAAAAAAACACAGAGCGGGATATTGCCTGAACTGCAGCTTTAATTCAATCCACAATGATGGCAACAGAATCTGATGTTAAAACTGTGTGTGTGTGTGTGTGTGTGTGTGTGTGTGTGTGTGTGTGTGTGTGTTGTGGGTGTGTGTGTTGTGTGTGTTTGGTGTGTGTGTGGTCGGAATCCAGCTCTACTGAAGTACTTTTTGTTTCTGCATTATTCTAGGTTTTCAGCCCATCTTTGTGGGTTTTTGTATCCTATCCCCCGCTCCACGTATATTCTTTTACTTTTATTCTTTTTTTTTTCCAGGTCTTATGAAGTATTTTCTTCCTTTCATATCAAGGGAAAGTAGGTAAGTGTTTTTTTTACTTCACCTAATATGATGTCAGCACGGTATAATTTCATACTTTATCCACCCAGTGCAAATTGAAATTGATTTAATATCGAGGCTTATTTTTGGTTGTTGATTTAAAAGGTTCAATTCCGCGGTCAGCCGAACAACCAAATATTCTAACCGGCATTCCTAAATAATCTAAGGCGTGGTAATATAGTGCGCGCGGGTGTGTGTGGCGGGCGCGCGACCGACGGTCACGGGCGTTTCGGTGTAGAGGGGGCTGGGCTTAGACATCACAGCACAGAATTTTTCAAAAGCGTCACGTGGCGCTGCAACAGCGCAAAAATAACAATTCTTCTTGTATTTCTCTTGCTGCCGCCACCACCGCTCACGGCCGTGTTCGCGGGTCCCTCGACTACATCAACTTCACCTCTTATACAGTCGATTGTAATTGACGCCCACGGTAGCGCAACAGCGCGCCCTATATTACAGCCTAACACGGCTATTCACAGTTGTGGCTGCTTTGAGTTTGATTTTAATCTTGCCTTTTGTTCTCGAAATAATAAGACGTTAAACTTGAGTTCTTAGGAACCGCTGATTTAGGAAGTGTTTGTTAAACAAGGGTTTCTTTGTCCTTATCCCGACCGGTCCTTTCTAAAATCAACAAAGATTAGGGGGGACGCTGTGGGGTGAGGCGGGGACCCGGCTGTACAACGCCTCGCTGATCACAGGTGACCACACACTTACAAGGGAACAGCCAGAGAGAGCAAACCGCGTCCAGTCTCACTTTAAACAAGTACCCGGTGTGTTGATTTGGGTACAAAGGTAACAATTACGGAGATGGATCCCTTAAATATGTCACTGGAATATTATTTTTTTTTTAATTTTTTTTTAAACTTGGTCCTAGAAGGGTTGTCCCTTTTAATCCGTGCGCCTGTGTTGCAGCGCTGAGAGCTTTCATTCACCACCAGGTCTGGCCAGCAGTGCACCCTATTTTTTGTGTGTGTGTGTGTCTGACACACACTGACAGTGATTGGGGGTGGGGGGATCAGTGACGGTCACGGTTTTCTCCCCCTAGCACAGTCTCAATGTGCTAAGTCTTTGTCTGACCGTGTGCAATATCACAATTTTTTAAAATGTAAGTTCTTCTGGAGCAGGGGTTGCTTTCTCTTAATATATGACATTGACGTTTGCCGTAATCCATGTTTGTACTTGGAGAGCAAAAATATAGTATTTAAACTTCCAGCTTGATGTGCCATGCTAGGGAACAGGTGTACCATATGGATATCAAAGCAACAGTAAGTAAACAGAGTAAAAGCCTCCCAACCTCGAAGAAGCTTCATCCTCTGGTGTCACTCCTAATTCTTCAAGTCACACAGGCATCAGACGAGCCAGCTCTCAACTTTTTGAAATATAAAGCAAAATATTTAAACTGATGGCTTGTCAAGCAATCGGTTTATTTTACCATAGGTAATATTACTATGAACGTGGTAACCAGGCTCGCTGAGACGTCAGCCATTTCCTGGGCTGTCTCTTTGGGAGGGGTGTGTAACTCGATTTATGCTTCTGCAATAAGGGAAGGCATGGCCACGGACATGTTTGAAGGAGGTGTCTGTCGATGGCCGGCCCTTTCTTCTATAAACCCAGGCTTATCTGTCCATTATATCGACAGCCCTGGTCGTATTCCCTTCCCTTGTGTTCATTGAAGCTGTAGCTGTAAGTTTTCTTCAGTGATTTTTTTTCTTTTAAACTTCCTTTATATACTTATTTGTCTTGGAATATTTGCACTAATGTTTCTGCTCATCATAGAAGTGTGTCTGTAATATTATATACTGTATATATCTATCTATAGATATTACAGACCACCACTTCTAGGATGAGCAGAAACATTAGTGCAAATATTCTAAGACAAATAGTATATATAAAAGGAGATATAAATATATTTATATATCTCCATCTGCAGCCTTTGTCGATCGACTGCTGGATGAGGGCCCTCCCCAATGATCTCGAGCACTATGGTTGCAAGCCTCTCTTCTCTCCACATTTGCTCCAACAATTTTTTCTGATTTCATCGTCCTGTCTACTTTGTTTTTTTTTATATCCCTTGGAATTCAGATCGGGTACCATCTTCGTCCAAAATGGGTTATTTCTTCTTGCAGTGTCTGGCCCACCGCCTTTTTAATTTCCTTCACCCTTGTGATGATGACACAGGACTTTTTTTTGTGTTTGCTTTCAAACCCGTTAATTTTCTTTTTCTTGTCTCTTTTTGGTTAATTCCCAACATACATCTCTCCACTTATTTGAGATGCTGAGGCTTCTGAATTGTCTTGCATTTAAGGTCAATATTTCACATCCATACGTGACAAGATGGATGCACTGGTTGAATACTTTTTCTTTTTTCGGGCACCGTGGAAAGTTCCCTTGCAATTTGGTCTTGTTTTTACAAATGTGCTCCATCCCATCTTCATTCTTCCATTGATTCATTTTGAAAAGATTCCCATCTATCATACTTACTTGCTGGCCAAGGTAGACGTAGTCTTCAACTTCTAGTTCTATTCCATTTATTTTGCTATTGGAGAGTTGACCATTGGAACATCACTGTGGTCATATGAGTCCCATCTTACCTGATTCGGTGATTTCTTCTCCGATTTTGTTGCTAGTGTCTTCCGGCAACAATAAGTCAGCTGCAAATTGTGGAAGATTCACCGTTGATTTGATTCCTTTTTCTTCCTTCTCTCCCAATTCAATGCCTTAACTATTCTTCACTTGTTTGCTGTGAAAAGCTTTGGTGACGCGGTGTCTTCCTGGCGCCCACTCATGCGGTCCCTATTGTGCTTGTATCGTATAATAGTTAATGTGGTATTCTCGTAAATTGTCTTTTAATAGCATACAGGAATACCCCGGTTTTAAGTAGCACTCACTTTAAGTACACTCGCTTTAAGTACACTCGCGAGTGAGTAACATCTCGCTCAATAAGGCAAATGGCAGCTCACGCATGCGCCAGTTCTGCAGTCCGGAACAGCAATACCGGCTCCCTACCTGTACCGAAGCTGTGCGCAAGCGGGGAGACTATAGAGCCTGTTATAAATCTCGTTATTTACATCAGTTCTGCCGTATATGACGATTGGCAGTACATTACTGCATCTCGATAAGTGGGAAAAGGTGTGCTGTGCTCACTTTAAGTACATTTTCACTTAACATACATGCTCCGGCTCCCATTGCGTACTTTATGTGGGGTATGCCTGTGTTTACATAGTTACAACATGCTTCCGATCCCATTGCGTACTTTAATGCGGGTATGCCTGGTTTACATAGTTACATACATGCTCCGATCCCATTGCGTACGTTAATGTGGAGTATGCCTGTGTTCATAGTTACATACCATGCTCCTCCGGTCCCATTGCGTACGTTAATGCGGGGTATGCCTGTGTTACATAGTTACATACATGCTCCGATCCCATTGCGTACGTTAATGCGGGTGTGCCTGTGTTACATAGTTCACATACATGCTCCGATCCCATTGCGTACGTTAATGTGGGTGTGCCTGTGTTACATGTTACATACATGCTCTCCGATCCCATTGCCGTACGTTAATGCGGGGTATGCCTGTGTACATAGTTACTACATTTAATGCTCCGATCCCATTGCGTACGTTAATGCGGGGTATGCCTGTGTTACATAGTTACATACATGCCCGATCCATCCATTGCGTACGTTAATGTGGGGTATGCCTGTGTTACATAGTTACATACATGCTCCGATCCCATTGCGTACGTTATGTGGGGTATGCCTGTGTTACATAGTTTACAACATACATGCTCCGATCCCATTGCGGTACGTTATGTGGGTATGCCTGTGTTACATAGTTTACATACATGCTCTCCGTCCCATTGCGTACGTATGTGGAGTATGCCTGTGTTACATAGTTACATACATGCTCCGGTCCCATTGACGTTAACGTTAATGTGGGGTATGCCTGTGTTACATATTTTACATACAGTGCTCCGATCCCTTGTGCGTACGTTATGTGGAGTATGTCTGTGTTACAATAGTTACTATCATACATGCTCCGGTCCCATTGCGTACGTTATGTGGGGTATAGGCCTGTGTTACATAGTTACATAACATGCTCCGATCCCATTGCGTAGTAATGCGGTATTGCCTGTGTTACATAGTTACATACTGCTCCATCCCATTTGCGTACGTTAATGCGGGGTATGCCTGTATACACTTCTTCTGACACGTGGTCATTTAATACCACTGAGGCGTAGATGGACCATGCTTTTTTTATAATCCTATAATCCATAACAGAATATATTGTGTTCATTATTTGGGGAAATCGCTTCTTGTACAACTTGGATGTGGTCCATGGTTTTGTATCCACTGCGAAATCTCTTGGGCCGCGGATATAGTAGGCGCACGCACGCGATGGCGTCGCGCATGCCTGCCCCAAAGGCGATCTGTGGCCTTTGGGATGGGGGAGGCGTGGCCGTGAAGTCACGTGAGCGGTTCCCCCTCATTGGCTGAACCGCTCACGTTACCCAGCCGGCGCAGACGACAAAATAAAATGTTTGTCCTCCTCCAAATGGCATTTCATCACATGCGCGGTCGCGGTCTCTGATGCCGCCGGTTCTCATCGTCCACTGGCCCTGTCACGGTCGGCCTTTGTTCGGTGTGTTTCGCCTGCAGGGTAGTAACGGGTCTTTTTTTATCTTTTCTTTCAGCTCTTTCTTTGGCTTCCTTTCTCACAGTCGCTTGATTTGAGTCTGTACATGTATTGAGTAGACTGGTTTGTCTAGTTGTTGAGGTTTTTTTCCCTTTTGTGTGCTGAGGATAACTTGCATCTGCTCCATTTTTTGAAATGTTCTGTTCTTCAAGCCGCATGTACGTTTTTTTTTAAAGAATTTTCTCTACTTCTCCCCAGCTTCTTCAAGATTTGTGTGTGTTTTTGTAGTCCATTCGTCATCCTTTTTTTTATTATTTATTTTAAATTGTATTAATCTTTATTACCCTGATGGGGAAGAAGTCGACTTTATATGAGGATTGTCCAGACCTGGGCAATAGTTTTTTGTAGTTTGAATGACTTAATTAATTCTGCTGATTGTTCTCCTCTCCAAAATCCTGTCAGACCACACTGCTTCACTGTACGGAAGGGTCTTCTGCTCTCTGCCAAAAATGACAATGAAACTGACAAAGCTGGCGTTGCCAGCCATCTTTGTGATGTCATTTTTATTTGCTAAATTAACTCCTTAAATGCCAGCTGGTCTGCAAGGCAGTGAAACGGCTACAGGCAGCGCAGTCCCATTTTTAAGTTGCCAAAACATTTTTTAAGCGACTTGGCAGTTTGGCTTTCCGGAAGCAAATATAACGATCATTAAGGTGTGTTTGTGATCTAAATCTTTAGTGCTTATGAATCACCTTTGCACACATTCCGATCTGTTCTGGATGTGAAGTTGTATTTTTGTATTGCTACGTGTACTTATCTTTTTTTGGCTACACTGAAATCTGGTAATGGTGAGTACACACTGACCTGCAGTCTGTGCTAACACTTTACATACGCTTGTTACTCGTCCCAGTGTTACTTCTCAAGCAAAGACTACAAGGAGTCCCAGAAGTGCTTGGGCCCATTTCCTCTATGCTTTCTGGTCTACAGTACGTTAGGCCCGTATTCTAGTGGGTGCACACGTGCCTGTGCGAACGCTCGTGCACGTGACGCACACTTTTTTTGTGTGTAGTCGGGTCCGTGCTTCTGTGAGCCACAGGCTTGGAAGGTAGTGTGCGTCACTGTTTGTGCCGCGTCTGCTACTGTGTGTGTGCGCGCGGTCACTGTGCGCGCGTCACTGGCATAACATACACACATGAAGCATCTCGGGCTCGCCCTTTACCCACTCCTCCCCCCGCCGCCCTCTCACCCCGCCATCTCCCCCCCCTACACGACCCCTCCACACCGGGGAGCCGCTCGTAGGGGCCGACAGCCACGACGAACTACAGACCTACGATTCCACACATCACACCCCACAAGCACACACACCCATTCTATCCCCCACACCACATATACACATCACATATATACACTACACACATCCACCTATCCCATACCACGACAACATCACATACACATAATACACATATACACACCTAGCAAGCAATACCCATATCCACCCCTCCCCATACCCTCTCTCCCCCCCCCCCCCCCCAACCTCCCTCCCGCTCTATCCCCCTCCACCCCCCCCTCTACCCATCCCCCTAGTCCGTTCCACCCCCTCCCCCTTCCCCCTTATTACACCCCATACCATCACCTAACCACATACACATACCATAATACACACATACACATACACCTATACACATACATACCCCATATATATATATATACACCACAATAGATCATATATAATATTATTATATATATAATATGGCCACACACACACACAAAAAAAAAAAAACACAACACACACACACAACACACACGACACCCACGCAGGGCACACAGACACACACCCCAGTCACACACCCCACATAACCCCGGGGGCCACCACACACCCACCCACGCCTCCACTCCCCCACACCGCTATGTCTCACACACGTACACTGCCCCTCACACCCTGCACTCCCCCTATGTCTCTCTCACACACACACACTGACACACACACACACTCTTTTGTAATTTTCGGCAGTTACTTTCTTTTGTACCAAGAACTAACTATGGCTGGGCTGCTGTTCTCATGCATAAAAATAACAGATTCATCTTATGTGATTAACAGCTTGAGTATTGAGAAAAATTAAACCTAGAAGGATGGTTGATTTTAAGATCTATATCAATTTGTGGTTCCACCAAACCATTTCCTCATGGAAAAGCTTGTCTTCTTAAAGCCAGGAACCCGTCGGTGACCTTTCACGGGAGTTGACCACTCCTGATATAGTTAGTAATTCTCTCTTTTTGTTTTATTATTGAAGATTTGATGTCAACTCATTAAAAAAACAAAAACCTTTTCTCCTTCACAAAATGAGACGCACAAGGTTACAGTACAGAGCCGCTATTTGGAACTGCATAAACTTTGGCTGAAACATAACACAATTGATGGGGATATCCGTATAGAAACGGCATAATATCTGCTGCTCCGCTATGTGCCTCCTGTACCCTTCGAACGCAAAGAACAAATAATGTACGTAATATCCATTTTGTATAATGCAGGACCCCCGGCACGTGTCTGAGAATAAATAGGCAAATGCCCTTCACACGGCACCAAGCGTATACCGGCGCTAACCATCCACGCCGCGCTTTGCATCATTACAATAGGCGAATACAAGACAAACAATGGGAATACGTGCAACAGTTAAAATACAACGTACGGCTAAAGGAGACCGTGTCTCAAAGAGCTTACAATCTAAGTGTTTTAGTACAACTTTGTGACACTCATTAAGTATCCATTTTTATTTTACCGTTGTTACATATTTTCGTTTCGGAGTTTGTCTGCCGGAAGCGGAACGCCGAACATTACAGAGCTTGTCATGTCTAACGAAAGGAGCCGCGTGCCCTTAAATAAAACCTTTATGAAGTTATATGATCTGATTAACCTTGGACTAGTTTATTTCTCAAATCGGAAGAGCTGATACTAAGTGTAACACTGCAGGCAGGTAACTAAGGTCAGCGCTTTTATTACATCCGCAATATAACCAGTTACATTGCTGAAACATAGTATCAAAAACATACCCAGCTTTCCAGGTGCGGGTAATCATTAGCGCACGTTTCGTGGGAAGTACGCTCTCTCATTGCGAATCGCTGATCAAAGAGGGTTATTCATTAAACTGCATTAGTGTTGGTTGGGGCACATTGACTTCAATGGGAGTTTGTGTGATCGCGCCCTGATCGGCGCTATCACAGCTTAATGAACGACCCATAAAGTGTGCATTTTCCTGCAGAAACCCTGCAAAAGATTTATTTCAACCACATTTCCGTTCTCCTCTGAAACGTCGGCCTGTGGTAAATCGAAACTACCGCTCCCTTTCTCCCAGGGTTGTGTAGGAGGGTTGGAAATCAGCATAATCATTGGGCCACGTCCAGTCTTTTCCAGGTCAGTGTTTGTGTCTGTCCCAGTTAAACATTACATTTCAGTTGCTGCTCTAATCACACTACTTAATAGCACTTTGTGGGAAAGCGGTACAATGATTTATTTTGTCTAAAAAAGGGCAATAGGTCTCTTTGCCTTCTCACATTATCCAAGTATTTACGTTGTAATGGCTTAATCTCCATGATAGAACATTGGTTTCTGTTGGTATAAATACAATTACATTCTTTGATATTTCGACCGTGTGGACTAGGGAAGCAACCTACCGCCTCTGTAAATATTGAACCAGTTCTCGAAACATTTTATTGTAAGCTTGTCACGACAGGAACTTGCTGTTAAATTACTTTGGGGTGTTATCCATGGAGTCCGAGTACATGCATGAATTATTGGCAGAATTTGAAAGAAAATTATATTATTTTGTTTTTACTAGTTACTGTCTTATTTTGCTAAATTTTAGTTCAGAATTATACTTTTTATTTTTTTCTATACTTTTTTTTTTTTTTTTTTTAGGTGCATCACTTAATTCTGAAATCGCATACACACCCACAGCAAGAAATGTTGCTTATGTAAGCAAAAATACGAACGATGGAGAAGGTATTATAGTTACTATGTAACTATGTATGGTACTACAGGGTCTTCAAATGGTTTTACAGAGATGAGCAAAGTTATTGAAATGTGTAGTCGCATACCCTGCTTTGTTTGGTGCTGCAACATATTAGGATTCGTAGCCCTAAATATGAAGTATGACTTTAAAATTACTGTCAGTAAAGGCTTTTGAGTATACATGGATGTTGTAGGTTCCCTGTATCGTTATTTTGGCCCTTTCAGTAACCGATGCCTCCAGTGTTCGGTTTCCTTTGCAAACCGGTTCGTTGGACGATTTGGTTGACTTGGCCTTGACCGTTCCATTGCTAATACGACAATGGTGCACAGTTACATTATGTATTAGCTTGCTAGGCCTGGAATGTGATGCAGATCCGCAAGTGTAAACGGTTATTAAACATTGCACGTTGAGGTTAACTTTGTGTCGAGTTTCACATTGCAATAATAATATAATGCCGCTGTCTCAATAAAAATGAAGAAACAATCCCCAGTTTGATTTGAATAGATGCACAGAGAAGCTTCTCTTAAAGCCGACCCTCCTTATAACTAGAAGCGGAGCTAACCGGAGACTGAGGCCCAGACTGTCTTTGGGAAACGTATTTATCCTTCTTGGTGGTCTGCTGGAGTAAGATTGGATGCCACGTTCTTCAGCGCTGAGGCCGTTCTGGTTCTATTATCAGTCATGTCAAATAATTTCTTGTACTTGGGTCCATGTTTCCTTTTCTACATCCTAACAGCTTGCCTGTCTGTTCTCTGTTCTCTGTCTGACGGCCGCAGGACACATGCCACGCATTACAAACATCTTCATGGAGTATCACTCGAAGTGCAAATCATTCAGTTCAAATTTGATTTGACATTGCCTAAAAGTTGGTAAATGTAAATTTTTAGAAGTTCACTAAAAGAGTATACCAAACACTCGATATGTAAATGCATTTTCTTTTGTATATTTGGTTGGGTTAATTTTAGCTCTGTTTCATTTTGGTACATGTGAGAATTTACGTCATCCCTTAGAATTCCGCAAATGGCGTTCAGGTATGAAATGGTGGTGGCGTTTAACGGTCTATCTTTCATATGGCATAAAGACTGTAGAAAATCTTTGTGGATGTTCAGATGCATCACGCAATTGGCTCCATCGCTGTAGCAATGTATCTAGTTTTGCAAAATGATTGACTTTGCATCTGTGAAAGCCACAAAACAGCTGAGTGAAGGACTGCTGGAGAGTCTTTCATGCTGCAATTTAGCGGTTGCGTGCTAAACATAGAAAAATTATGTTTAAAAGGGGACTAAGTATTTTCACACCCCCCCCCATACCTGTTTCATCCTCACGGTTTATATTTTTAGCACGTGATTTTAAATGTGTAGCAAACATCTATACAGAACATAGGTTGAGAATTATACTCCCATAAAAAATACCTACATTTTAATTTTTATAATATTAAACAAAAGGTTGTTGCACTTGATGGGCGTAAAATGCAATAACTGTTTGTGTTGCTTGCCTTTGCGTTCTATAATCTATACCATGGGCGCATAAAATTTTTGGTCTGTGCCCCCCTTGCCTGTTCACCCCCCTGCTCACCCCCCTGCTCACCCCCCTGCTCACCCCCCCCCCCACTTACCTTGTCTCCTGCGTTTCTGAAGTCACGACGTTGCCAGAAGGCGCCGGAGACAAGGTATGGGCCCTTACAGAGGCCTAGCGCGCTCCCTCGGCATTTAATTTAAATGCTTTTGGGGAACGGAGCGGGGCATATAAGCACTGTGCCCCCCCCCCCCCTGTTTGCGCCCCCCTGATCTATTCCATGGGTGGAAAGATGCGCCACAGTGCGCAGCTATTTAAGCAATTGTACCATTAATCAATACGGAATGTTCCATAAATGGCTCCATTTTTTTTGAGTGTTTGCAACTACTGTATGTTAAAGCAGAAATCGCCCCCATACTCGTGTGTCTCCCATTTACAGGGTGGCAGTCAGGAGATCACCCTATGAGCTGCGCCACCATATTTCCACCTGTGCGAATCCCTAACCGTGAAGTTCCCTGTTTAAAGCTCCTTCCAGGCAAATGAAAATGGCTGTCAAATCTTGAGCCAATGGGAAGCCGCAACATCATCGGTTGGAGCTTCCCATTGGATAGCCATTCAAATACCCTTTAAAAACCAGGAAGTAGTACCAGTAACTTCACCGTTTAAGTATCTTGCCAACCGGGTGTCTCCTTAGCTCTCGAGGGGACAGCGGCTCAGTTTTAGGCTGCGTCCATGGTAAGTTCAGCCGCGCGGAGGCGGAGGGAAAGCGGGTGCGCACGTCGTTCGGGGGCGTGTCTAGCGACGTACCAGTGATGTCACGGAGCTGGTTCACCCCCATTGGGCGAACAGCTCATGTGACCGGCCTGTTGCGCCAGAAATCAGTTTGAACTGATTTATTGCGCAACGCACGTCCCCTCCCGCTTCCGCCCGCACGCTGCATGGACGCGACCACTGCCTTGGGCAGTTTGATCGGTCAGCGTACGCACGCCTCCGCACCGTCTGCCCGACCATGGACGCAGCCTTAGACTTCAAAGATGATTCTTTATTCTTGCACCGGATGTCGCCCACATTGTATCTGAGCGTAAACGCTGCTGTTTGATACATTGTATCTGAGCGTAAACGCTGCTGTTTGACACATTGTATCTGAGCGTAAACGCTGCTGTTTGACACATTGTATCTGAGCGTAAACGCTGCTGTTTGACACATTGTACATGTACTTTTCCAATACAATTCTCTATGAAGCCAAGGAAAAAACACACAAAGGAAACTGGAAAATTAACTCAACTGCACATTATTTTGTTTCATCATATACGGAATAATTAAATTACAAAAAGTACAAAAGCAGCCTTCTTTTGAAACAGACATATGACTGTCTAATGATTTGAGCAGCGATGCTGGAAATCAAAGCAGTAATGGCTTTTGTGGAACACAATTATATCAATCATGAGATGACCAAGATTGGTCAGTATGACGAGATTGTAAAGTGAGGCCGTTCCTCACAAATCTGTTGCATATATTTGAAACCCCAAATCCTTGCACAATCTGCCAGATAATTTTATATTTCAGTAGAGTGTTGCTACCTTGTCCATTCAAAATAAATACATAACCTACATTTTCTTCCAGACGTTTATGATCTTGTGCTTTTTATTATAAAAATGTGTGTAGGTTAATTTTCCAATCATAGATAATTCAACATTCAAAGTGAACAGAAATAATTGATAACCTTGTTATGTAAATGTTGTTGAACGCAAGCAGAAGCCACAGAGACACCGTGCCTAACCAATGTGAAATTGTATTTATTTATAAAATATTTTACCAGGAAGTAATGCATTGAGTTACCTCTCGTTTTTAGTATGTTCTGGTCATAGAGTTAAAATGACAAATAATACATGGTTATAAATACATAAGTGAACAGGGTATACATTATATACAAGACATTGCATGCACAGTTACAGATCATATATATTATAGGCGTATGTAACAGTTACAGACCAGATTAAAATGTGAGACAGCTTTAGTTTTGAAAGAACTTAGACTGGTGGGGGCTGTGAGAGTCTCCGGTAGATTGTTCCAGTTTTGGGGTGCACGGTAAGAGAAGGAGGAGCGGCCGGATACTTTGCTGAACCTTGGGACCATGAACAGTCTTTCCGAGTCAGATCTCGGATAAGTGCTGCATGTGGTAGGGGTGAGGGGCTTGTTCAGATAGACGGGAATTGGCATCTGCTGTGCAATATGTTTCCTGACCAGCAGACTTAGGGAGGATTTGTTCCTATAAAGTACACTCAGTTTAAATAGATTTTGGATGTCAGGGTATCAATATACAACCCAAAAGTTAATTTGGAGTTGAGCCACATGCCCAGATATTTAAAACTTGTGACCAGGGCTAGAATGGTTTTGGAGTTGGTTCTGATCTGAATCTTCGTCATTTGTAGCCTTAGAAATGTAATGGTAGTACCAAATACCATTGTTACAGTTGTCTGTGTTCTCAAAAGTTTGTTTTTTGCAAATCCAGCGTTTAGGTCAAATCAAATTGAATTACACGTTCAAGGTCCGAGACTCTAGGGCTGTGTGTACACAAGATTGTATCATATGCATACATGGGCATTGAAGCTCCCTCACAAGCTGTAGGTAGATCATTAATGAAGACTGAAAAGCGTAGGGGCCCAAGAACAGAGCCTCGTGGGACACTTCAGGTGATATCCAAGGGGTTAGAGTTGGAGCCCGAGACACACACCTTGGGATCTACACGATAGATGGAAATGAAACCAGTTTAAAGCATGTTCCCCTATTCCAGAGCACTGAAGCTTGTTTAACAAGATAACATGGTCAACAGTGTCAAAGGCCTTTGCAAAATCTAGGAATATTGCACCAGTAAGTTGTTCCATGCCACACTGTATCTCGTTGCAAACTTTTAGGAGGGTAGTTACCGTGGAATGTTTTGGACAAACGCCAGATTGGAGTTAGCAGAGGAAATGTGTCTTGTTATACTAATCTCTTAATTGAGGGTGGACACATTTTGCCACGACTTTGGATGGTGTTGGGGGAAGAGATTGGTCTGTAATTGTAGACCGGGACATCTTTAGCAGTTACATTATGCATCTAAAAAGAAAAGTGCACACTTCATTTAAAAGCCTTAAAAAAATGATCTACAACAATTGGGCAATTGAACATCACACCCAGGCCCGCTAAAATAAATATAAGAAGCAGTCCTCCCACTCCCCATCATCACCGAGGGAGGGAAGAGATGCTTTATTCCAAGCACATGGAGGAATGGGCATGGGGGCCGTTGGTATAAGGAGGTATGGCCAACCGGGGGGTGGGGGGGGTGAGGAGGGGTATAGGGAAGTTATGGGCCTGGGGACAGTGAGCAGTGAGCGTAGTGCAGATGTGTCCCCTGGGCTTACCTTCAGCCCGAGGATGGGGGGCCGGTGGCCGGTGAATGGTTGTCCTTACAGGCCCGCGGATTGGTCTGCAGAAGGGTGCGGCCATACACGGTAGTGTCACTGGCATTGATTGGAGCTCGGGACAACAGTCCTGGCTTGTCCCCCTGTCGGTGGCCCTGATCACACCTGAATTGAGCGTAGAGGACACATGAAACATGCTTCAGTGAAGTGTTTAATTAGCTAATCAAACGTTCTTTTTAGTATATGAAATCTAGCTGTTAAATCCCATTGCAATCTTCTTGTGTATGTATTGTTCATGTTTAGAAAAATGCAAGCCCTGTAAGGAGGTTTAATGTAATTACATTAGAGATTTGATCAATGCTTTACATTTTTACCTTTACTTCTTTATGACCATGAAGTAATGTTTAGTTTACAATGTTTTTCATACTGTACAGTATATGTTCAATCTCTTGCGAAGCATGCCATACTGTACTTCAACATATGACTCGTGAATGAAAAAGATTTGTAAATGTGAAGTCATTATATTTTTGTCAATCATTTGGTTTAAATTGTCTGTTTATATTCCAACAATACATTGATTTTATAAAGCTTATTCTATTACTGCATTGTAACAGAGAAAGGATCTACATCAGTCCAGTATCTATCTATATATTTCTGAAAGCGTCCAATGTGTCTGTGTCTGTATGTGTCTCCCTGTGTCCCTAGCGGCAATCCCATTGGACCTTGGGCCAGGCCAATGACATTGCTCCCTTGGCCCGCCCGCCCCCGCACACCTCTCATTGGCCTGAGGCAGAGTGACGGGCCAAAGGACACACACACACACACACCCTCTGTACCCACCCTCCGTCCCCCAATCACGTGCGCCGCCCTGCACCGGCTCCCGGACGGAGGGGAAGCGTGGCCCTCCTGCCGCCAACTTCAGGCTCCTCCCCCCTCGCTCTCACCCCCCCTACCCCCTTGCCCTTCACCCCACGACCCCGCGCCTAAACCCCTGCCCTTCACCCCTCACCTACCCCTGCCCTTAACCCCCCCCTACCCCTGCCCTTCACCCCCCCCGATACCCCTGCCTTACCACCCCCTACCCCTGCCCTTTAACCCACCCCCCTCCCTGCCTTCACCCCCCCCCTACCCCTGCCCTTCACCACCCCCTACCCCTGCCCTTCATCAACACCCTACCACCTGCCCTTCAACCCCCCCACGCCTGCCCTTCACACACCCCCCACGCCCTGCCCTCCCCCCCCCGCTCATGCCCTTGACTGACGCACGCAGACACACCCCGAATGACGAGCACACAAAAACCTGGAATGGCGCACGCATACAAACCCTGACTGGCGCACGCACACAAACCCTGGACTGGCGCACGCACACAAACCCAGGAACTGGCGCACGCAAACAAACCTCTGACTGGCGGCAACGCAAACAAACCCTGACTGGCCGTACGCAACACAAAATTGATGGAGCACGAACAACAAACCCCGTACTGGCGCACGAACACAAACATTGACTGGCGCACGCACAAAACCCTGACTGGCGCACGCCACAACCACCCTGACTGGCCGCATCGACAAACAAAAAAGGAAGGCGAAGAATAAGAAAACAAAAAAGGAAGAAAACGCACGCGAAGTCACTAAGAAACACAAACAACAAAAAACAAAAAAGGCACGTCCAGATCATGAAACCAAAACAAATGACAGCCTCACGAACAAAACCCCTGCAGCCACAAGCACCACACACCATGATGAAAACACCACACACACACACAACAAAATAACACCACACCACACACAAACACACCACACACACACACACAACAC
>WSYH01007585.1:0-32615 GCA_036426205.1 Ascaphus truei
AGCTAGTATTAGGAGTATATATTTATTGTGTATGTATTTAAAATCAACCAAAGGGGGTTTTTTTGTGGTGTGACTGTTGTTGTCTTTTATTGCAATGTATTGGGGGCAATCAAATGTCCCCAATAATAAACTGCTATTACTGCCTCATTGCCTTAGCGGTTATCAGATAGTAATGAAAGCAGCATTTCGGTATTTTAATAATATGTGCAGGAGATGGGGGGGTCCCCTGAGCATTAATTTCTGGCTCAGGGAACCCCTGCTCATGTACAATATTATTAAAATAAAGAATGCTGCTCATTCCATAGACCCCACATAGCCGCTTCAGGTAAGGAACGAGTGTTCTATTGATATATGATATTTTATCCTACTGTAGATGGGCCGAGGGTCTCCGGAGGCTGAACAGACATTGGTTTCAGGTCCGGGGACCCACTGCTCCCGCGATACAGGCCACTTTAGGGGGCTGGGGTGCACCGGTTATACCTTTGTTGGTTTACCCACAGGCCGACGTTGGTCAACGTGATCGGGAACTTGTAAACCAAGAAGAGGCTGATACCGGAACCTCATAAAGGGGGCTGTGTCTGGCGAGCAGGGGTCCCCCGACCTGAAACCAAGGCGGTTCCGACCGGGAGGACCCCCTGTGATGGACACTATCGAATATTAAAAATGTACAGCGTACTGATATGTTAGGGTGGTTTATAGGGGTTGTTTGTTTAGATTACCAGTATTATATATATAATATGTATAACTATTATGTATCTATTATTATATACTGCAATACAATTCATGAATTTATGCCATCTGGCGGACCACGCAAAGCATTGCATCCTAGTAAATCCTGACCATATTAATTAACACAATCAACATCAATTCCCGCGCGTCGCGGGACGCATGCGCCTGGCTGGAAGGCAAAAGGGAGAAGGCAAAAGGGAGCCCGGCATAGCTCCGGGTGAAAAGAAAAGTTGTCACATTCCAGGAACATGCCAGGTACATGCCAGTTATTATTTATTAGTAAGAAATAAAAGTTGCCGAAAGCAGTGAGGCTTATTTAAACTGTGATTGGTTTTTTGTTGAATTGCAACTGGGTCTTGGGGTATATTATTATATGTATTGTGCACTGCATTCAATAGCTTGCAAACACATGAGAAAGGTCCCACTGGGGGACCGAAACGTCGTTTTATTTTTTGTGTGGTGTCTTCTAAGCAAATATAAAACATTTTGATTTTCTTACCTGTCAAGTGATGTCCCTCTTGAGTCGTGTTTGTTGAACCCCGTGATCGGTATGGTTTTTTTTTTTATATTTATTATATTATATATATAATATAAATATACAGTAGCGGACAAAGTTATGCTCGAGCAAAGGCGATAAGAGAGGAAGAGGATAGTGCAAGGTCCTAGCGTACGCCGCAGAGTCTTTGGGATGCTACTTATCCTTAATTTGCGGGTCCTAATGCTTAAGGGTAAGTATCGGGCTGAGATCTATACTCCTTCAGTATTCAGAGGGGGAGAAGAGGCAGAGCGGATCTTATTCCCTCTCTACTAGTTTTCAATATTCTATCTTTCCTGTATACTCTCCCGTATTCTATCGCTACTTTATCGTCCCCTACCCTCTCCTCTCCCTTAGCGTGCGTCGCGTGGACGTGAACAGTCAAGTCAAGAGAGCGCCGGATTTTCCCCGGCTTCCCCGGCGTACACCGACTCCCCTGAAGGTTTGTTGAAGTGAGGTAATCGGCCCGCGTCCGGGGGGAGGGGTAGCGGGGGAGGAAAGCAGAGGGGGCACAGCCAGGCGCAGCTAGAGAGGTCGGGAAGAGTTTGTTTTTAAATGCTGAGCGGATGGAGGGGGGGGGGGAGGGAACGGGAACGGAAGGGGTAGGGAAGCGGCTGGATGCGGCTGATTGTAGCTGCACTTTCTTCAGCACCAGGCCGAAGTAAACAATCCGTGAACCGCCGGAATTTGCTGCAATAAAACTTTGTCGGTGTGGCTATATCATATAGTGATATATATAGAAAAATAAGCTTATTAGGTTAGCCTGCAAGGGATAGAATAAGGGCTATATAGCACGGTTGCACATTGTGTATCAAACAATCACTGTACTTGTAAATGAGCATTAAAATAAAATGTGCATGACAATACACAGGAGGCAATAGAGGCATTCAGAGTCTGATAACCTTATGTGTGCCACCATTGGACATCTAGCAACACTATGAGGTATGTTGCTACAGTACTATTCACATTCATGCATGCAAACTACTGTATCATACAGTTCAAATTTTGTTTGGAACATGGGCCACCAAGCGTGACACGAATGCCACAGAAATAATATGACACGCATGATGCGTTTCAAACAAGTTCCATTCAGTGAACGCATTGCACAGAAAAAAACTATTGACCACGACGCACTGGACAGTACTTATACAGAAAAAATGTCATATAATGCTAAAGTGACTGACGCAATGTTATGCTTTTGCGCCACAAACCCTAGAAAAACTCAGGGGGGATTTAATACATGGGCAGTTCAAGCTTTTTTTTTTGATTATTAAAATGGTCTCTTATTTAGAAGACAAGAAGCCAAGACCATTTCTGTATCGAACCACGCCACACACACCTTCTAACTCCGTTCTAAGGACAGGAGGCACACTGCAGACCCCGCTCCCGGTGTATCACGCGCCTCACCTACTGAGCCACGCGGCATCCTCAACCATGATGTGTGCCAGCGTCTTGTCACCTGGCTCCGCCTATGCACTCTAATGCACACTCGACACCAACTACAACCCACACGGACACTCCGCGTCACACCCTATGAGCACATCGCGTCAAGGCGCACGGGAAATTGACGCATGTACAGCTACACATGACCGCAACAATGCCTCACCTGAACGTCCCGGACCCAACCTGTTCTACATCTGCCTCCTCATATTTTTGCTCCACATATGTCTGATGTCAATCCATTCTTGGACTCTCTCATGCGCTCTTGCTCACATATATGCTTCAATAAGCCCTATGTGATTGCTGAGCATAGAATTGTCGGTTCAGGTTGTGCCTTTGCTACAACTGCCGTTGCTGTGTATCTTGTTCTTGTGCCTTTCATTTTCCTTGACCCAAGCGTGACCCGCTGGAATTCTGATCTCTGGCCATACTTGGACCTCGATCCCTCGGGGGGGGCGGGGACTCATCAACTGGACTTTCACTTCTTCCCCTCCTGACCATTGTTTAAGACTTGTACTATCTCTGCCTCTTCCAATCCCTGAATTACAGCAAGTACCTCCACTTATCCCAACAGCTCCTGCCTGACCTGGCACCTAGGATCGACTCTTCAATGCAACATCCGGACCTGACCCCCACGCGGCTGTAGGGAGGCGGACATACCATCCCCACACTCATCCTCTGTTGGGTGGCCTCTAGTCTGTGTGTTTATTTCAAACACCAGTTAAACTTACTGGATAAAACACAAATCAGTGAACATTTTTTTTGAAATGTCACGCCTAGCCTAGGCTAGCCTAGGATTTCATCCAGAGAAATGGGCTTGAATTTTGGTCTGGCTGTGGTGCATCTGTAATGAACTTGAAATTACCCTGCAAATTGGAGTCCAGGTGCGGGTTGGTGGATACCGCTGTGAAGGGAGAAGCTTTGTGGAATGATGGTTAGATAGTTCGAGTAGGGTAGATTAGAACTCCTAGGAACTCCAGCACAAATAGTGTGAAACTGTTAAAAAAATGTATTATTGCATATTATTTAAAATCAAAAAACTCACATTATTGCTGCAAACAAAACAGTCTAGGGGATTAAATTATTAATTAACAACTGGATTGCTTTTTGTCTATTACACTGCACCACAGTCGCAACAGAACTGCCTGATCCAACCTGTATCGACGCTTCCCACTGAATGATTATTAGTTAGATGGGACGGACGAGAATAAGCCTTAGCAAGGCTTGGTCGCCAGAGGAAAAACCCTATCACACACAGTCTCAACGTTCAGAGCTGTTTGTTTTAAACATACGCCAACCAAAATGACAAATCGCAGAAAACAACAGAAAAAGACACTGCTGAGCTTATATTTACCCACAACTTATGTTTGAGAAATCTTTGAGTTTGCATTTGGTTGGGTCGTGGTCTTTACTGTCTCATTTGGGAGGGTCATACTACGTGGAGACAGAGAATGTACGGTTATCTTAAGGATTGGCCGCAGATTTTCCTGAATGTATTTTTTTCAAATGACACTAATGAAAGACGAGACCATTATTTACAGTTTGAACATTTCCCACCAGGGTAATAAACAATACACCAAAGTATGCTGGTTTCCTCCTGTCGCTTACTAGACAACATGAAGAAGCTAACAAAATAAGAAAAAAATAGAAAAGAAGGGGAGAAAAACAGCGATATTATATGGAAAGCCTAATATCAGTAGAATTCTGGTACAGGACACTTACAGTGTTGTTAAGAATGTTTCTTGTGTGACTTGTCTGAGTCTGAGTGAATAAGAATGTCCCACTCTAGTTTAAGCAAAGTCATATTCGCTCTTAAAATTTTAATGTTCTTCAAAAGCTATGAAGAAAGTGGGGTCAAACTGTCAAATGCTTCATTTCTAGAGTCCGTGTTATTTGCCTTTTCTACGTGTTTTGGACCTAAACGTTCTATTCAGTTTGTTGCCTCTCTAGGTGTAAAAAATTTTATTCAGTCCACCTCAGTGTTTTTGTGTTTTTCCACTTTTTCCTATAGAAAGGTCTTGAGCTTATTTCTAATGTGTCTTGTGGACATTGTTTAGGAATCATTGTGTTTCGGAGAGATTCTATAAATGATTCAAGTCTGTGGAGTTCTTTGACTTTGTAATGTTATGCTGTCTCTTTTCTTTTTTTAAGGAAATGAGCAAGGCCTGATAATCCATGCGCACCTCATACACATGTTTTTATTTTTTTTGAGTTTCCGTAAGTAAATTCAATCTCCAAGGCGATCTGACATTTACTGCCACCGACACTTTAGTCGAGCAAATACCCAGGTAATGTGACTGGAAGATACCTGGGGATGCGCCGTCCGCACTGAACAAGCCCCGTTGCATTTGCCTCCCAGCTGGCGTCATGCCTGGTTGATGGCGGGCTGTTGTCTGATGTTAAATGATATGTTATGGATTTAATAGGCTGCAATGCTTCGCCGTGTGTCTACAGATTTGCATTAAAATTCCGAAGGAAATTGTTATGTCATGCAGTATTTATTACTATATATTATACGTGGGCACGTATTGCAGCCAGCAGGGAAAATTAAAATGCTTCCCAATCAGCCTGGAAAATTAAATCAATGCACTCGGGCAGAAGAAAAAGAAAAAGTAAAACAGTCACAAACCTCAAAACCACCCGGGTTCTATACACCGAATGAGTGGATGGGAAGAGCCGAGCTCGAATATGAATAAAGTGTGTCGCAGTGTTAATAGTCTGGCATCCTTTCTAATATGTAATAATAAATAGATGATGTGCATAATGGTGTTGGCTGGGCTTAACTGGGTATAAGTAAGCAAAAACTTAGAGATTAGAGAATAGAAAAAGAACCAATTAATTAGCACTACTGTCACCATACTGGAGATTTCTGTACCTTTTAAATATAACAGGCGCTTTTATGAACCATGGATAAAATTGGGCTTTTTTTAAAACAGATTAAGGGGCGTGTCTTCCGGGTACTATGGGCACCACGGAACCAAGAGCACGCTAAGGCAAAGATTAGTCTATGAAGTCTCTGACAGCACGCAGATCACAGCCAACCCCCAAAAAGGAGCAATAATCTGCACAAAAAAGGAACAGAGGAGTAGTGTAAGTTAGTTAGGACAGCTGTAGAGGAGAGGCTCCATAGCATTCTCAAGTCAGATTACCCCCAAAAACTCTGAGGGGGGTTCTAGGGGGGTTCTGGTTTTGGTGCTCCCCCTTCTAGGGTGACCAGATTTTCAAGAAAAACCGGGACACATTGAATTTGGATTAGCAGCCTTTTTAAAAAGATTAAAAAGATACTTAGAATTTTTAAATTCATTTTAACTCATTGTATTGATTAATATTGGTGGAATCCCTAGTGTCATAATAGGTAGCATGTGTTTCTTTTTAACTATATGATCTACATATATGTATTTTTATTTGATGGCCACATAGTTTGTAAGTTGTAATTGCAATTGATCCCTGCAGTATCTTAGTGAGATCCATGATCGCTGTTAATTGACAAAAGCACTATTATTTCGTTAGCATATATTAATTCCAGGACCTACCTCATTTGGGGGTGCGCCTTTTTATTGTAAGTGGTATATTTAACAAAACATTGCTACCAATAAGCTCCCCAATAACCGGAGGGACAGGTGACAGGCCAACAGAGGAAGTAAGTAGAAGGTAGCAGTGAAGATAGAGTCACGAACGCGTGTTAGGCGAGAGGAGGAGCTTAGTATTTGAGCCGGTCCAGGACACCTCATAGTTCAAAATGATGATCATCGGACGCTCCGGAGAAACGCCCTTGACCCATACCGACCGCTGACCATCATCGTGTTTTGTGAGTTGAAGAGACCGCCATTTCAGGAGGGCTCTCAAGGCGTGCATCAGGCTGTGGACCAAAGTTGTGGACGGTCATTCAGTGAGTCTTATATATATCACCCAATCCTTATACTGTAAGTGAGGGTGATTGTGATTTAAAGGTTTTTTTTAGTAATTCTAAAGTGTGTAGTTATATTCAACAACCATCTGTGTCATCTCTTTCTTCTGGTCTGAATGGGGGACAATGCCATAGTCTCTGAGTAAAAGGTGAGTGCAATCGCGGGTATGGAAAAAGGAAAGACAAGGCACTGCTGCCCGGTCATAGTGGGATCCGTGAACTACTGAGGCGGAGGTAAGTAGTAAAGTCAAGAACAGTTCTAGATTCTCTCCCATGATAGTATACAAGTTGTACATCTTGTTGTAAGTGGGGTGTTTCTATGTCATTGGGTTCTTTTCGATATTGGGTTAAAGAGTGGTAAGGAAAGAGTGGTTGATACTGCGCAATTGGTGGTTTATATTTCTGTCTCCACAGAATCACGTGAGACCTCCGCAAAGGGACTTACCAACACCTGGGACTCTGTCCTGTATTCACGTTATACCATCCATCAGGAAGAAACCTTATCATGCGAATTGCGTGTTTTGGATACGGTATCTTGGAATTTATTTCAGAGCCGGGAACGTTATGTTGTATTTTACTTTGCATGTTATTTTACAGGTTTGGACAATAATCTGTTGATAGTCCCCGTGGCAGCTTTTCACCACCACGTAAGTGGTTGGTCATTTAACAGCTTTTATTGTTGGTTTCACCACTAATATGGGTTTCACTGCACTTATTTGTACGATTAGCGCTTTTGTAGAGGCGTATAATATTGTTGTTGGTTTTGTTACAATCAAGTTCTAGGGTTAGAGGATAGAGGGGGATTCATGCACGAAAGAGTTTTCCATCTTTTGCTGGGGCACCCCCCATTCGTCCTATTTTCACGGGTGTATGGTGATAAGTCGTTTTTTTTTTCGTTTTAAGCCGCAAAGTGCTTCTTCGAGTGATGTTATTTAGGTTAAGCACGAGTGCGATTGCACGAGCCGCGGGGCAAACAGCACGTTTGCGCTCTCTTCCCTTAAACTGACTCTTTTTTCCAGAACATTTTTCAAAGTCCAACTTGGGCTCGTTCCTATGCATGTATTATGATCGCTTTTGCGCTGAATCTAGCCATTCTGCGGGAATTCACGGTAATCTACGCCAAAAACCTTAGCGACCAAAATCTTATCGCCCACGCGAAAGTGGCGCTATAAAAAAGCTTAACCCCCAAGCGCAAAAGGGCAGAGTGGTGGATAGGTGATGGATAAAAAAAACAGCTGGACTTTGAAAAATGTCTTTGTTTACATTTTGCAGGAGCAACACCCATTACAACAAGAACAGGTGAGCCCGGCGGGTGTAAAACAGTCATCTCTTGCAGACACTGCAAGTAAGGGGGCCAGTGGGTTGGTGTACCAGGCGACAAAGCGGGGGTCCCCGAGGGAGTAAGGGGGGGGCTGGTCCCGCGGCGTACCGGGGTTGCCCGACGGGAGTCCCCGAGGGAGAAAAAAGAGTCCCTGGGGTCCACGCAGGGGCCTGCTGCTCTGAGGTACAATGTTGTGCCGCAAAAAATAAAAAAACAATATTTTCTAACTAAATACACCACCCCTTCCCGCCCCGGCCCCTAATACACACACAATACATTTTAATGGGAAAAAATTAACTATTATCCACCATATGGATTATTAATTGCCATTGCCCATTTAAAATACATTAATTCACAATAAATACAGTAAATACATAACACTTACCTTTTCCGGCCACCAACGATGAGCTGAAGGACGTCTTCAATCTAATCTTCATCCTGCCCCTGGGTTCCCCAGTGATGCAAACAAAACAACAAACAAAACAAATTTCAAATAGCCAATGTGGTAATGTCCCCTAACCCCTTAATCACACTTAGCGGTCATTAACCACTATAGTCATTAAGGGGTTAACCAAACCCTCACCCCACCACTCGGGAGGCTTATACACCCTCCCCACACACCCCGTGAGGCCCTAACCACACACTACCCCACAAGGAGGCCTACCCACCCAGCCGGGCTTTGGGGAAATACCCATGCCACCCCTTCCCCGTTAAACACAATACTAAACCAGCACTATATTTAATAAAACACTCATAACCCCACCCACTGTGCCCCCCCATAAATACATGATTGATTTTATTACATACAGGGTTGTTATAATACCCCGGCCCAGATGGCAAAGTACCGTGGGGCCCTCCTGATGGGTGTCAGTTATTAGACCTCACAGTGTGGGTCAAAGCAACAGGTTTCATAACAGGGTCTGGGAGGCCTAAGAGGTGGTCCCCGGTATGCGCCGTGGCCCCAAAACCAGGTGGCTCGGGGTACAATGGGGGTGTCTCAATGGGTAGAGGCCTCGGTGGTTCCCAGGGTATGGTGGCCCTCGGTTCGGGTTGGGTGATACCTACGGGTCCACGGTGCCCCCAACAGCATGGGGCCAACAGGTCTTCCCCGAAGGTGTCCCCTCGTTGAGTTCGCCAGCCGCTACCGTGGAAAGTCCGAGGGAGGACCTCAGTGGTTCCCAGAGGTTCACCGTATAGACCTAAGCGAACCACCCTGTATGTACAAAAAAAATATAAACCTGTCCTATACATTTAAATACATACATATCCCCACCCCCCCAACCCACACCACATACAGTAACAGTAATGGGCAAAAAGAAATATTATCAATAGGGATAATCTAGATATTTACCCATTATTTAAATAGTAAACACATTAAATCAGCTTAAATAAAATTTAGTTCTATTTACCCCTGGCAATTGTGGGCCATCCGGAGCAATCATACGGGCCTCCATTGGCAAAAAAAAAAACATGCAAATATTTTCTCAAATGCCCGTTAATACCTGTCTATGTAGCGGATTAAATTAACCGCAACAGTAATAAGGGGTTAACCCACCCTTTGCCCCCATTCATTGTACATTGTACAGGTTTGGTTCTTTCTTTTTCATATAATATATATATATGTTTATATTATCCATATTATTTATAGTACCCCCAGGAAGGTCCCATTCTGTGGGAGCCGAAAACGTGGGGTTTCGGATGTGATTTCTTTCTTCATAATACACTGTGATTTTCAACATTGAGGCTGTATATTGTTTACCAAATCCTTGGAACGTGTTCAGTATAACTTATACTATATATAAACTAGATCTTATATATATATATATATTATAGATAGAGTATAATAGATATATATATATATATATATATATAGATATATATATATATTATATATATATAGAATTATATAAATATATATATGAAAAAGAAAAAAGAAAAAAAACAGGCGCACACCTAGTGACATTAATTAAAGTATAACAATTAGGTTTTTTATTTAGAACAATGAAATAAAAACAGTCAAATGCCCACTCACAAGTGTACACGGTATAATAAGCAGGTATGAGATAGGCTCTCATTAAGCCAATCTGACATCCGACTCAGGCAATGGTGTGTCCTTCTCCGGTTGCCTCCGCGTGGGTCTCTGCAACCGGAGATAGTTCAGTGACGTCACCGGTGCGGGTGCCCCGCCACAGGGAAATCCCTCCGGGGACAGTACCTGCAGCTGCCTGAACTTCTGGTCACTGCACCACGGAGGGAAGAGGAATCCAACTTCCTATGCTTTGCGTCTCAAAGCCTCTGCAATAGTTTCCAAACCCAGTAAAGATCTCCGTGGAAAAATGACTCTCGGTCTTAGACCCGCGCCCTATGCGTTTCATAATCTATGATGACTTCATAGGGGTACCATGGATGTTCCCCCACTAGTATTTATAGCAAAAGGATCTTTGCAATACTAAATAAAACATTAAAAAGTTAATTACAAAGGTTCAACCAAGTCTTATTGCTTTAATCTTAATGCAGACTGCAAATCCCCATAGGACTCGGGATGAGGACCACACTTGTTCTTTCAAAAAATGTGATTTGTGATTAGATAAATATTGTATTTTACAGTTTACAGGATATGCTCAATGGCATTGGATAATTTGCAGATTATTGCTTGATGTGGTATTAATGCATAAGCTTAATATGCTATTATTACAGTGTTTGAGTTAGTTTAATAGTATTAGTTATATTTTGTTTATAAATTGAATTTGTTTTAATTTTTGTTATAACCTCTTATAATAATTTTGAAGTTTGATTGATACGAAAGAAACGAATGACCTAAGTGACAAATATTTATATATGAAAAAAGGTTAGTCCAGAATTGGAGAAGAGCTATTACATGTAGAATGAATGTGAAAAAAAAATACCAGTTTAACCCTTACACATTAGCCAAAAGAATTAGTGATAGGATATACACGGACTGAAGTTCCACTTACCAAGTATTAGTTAAGTAAATATACCTGGGTTATCCATTTGGCAATTTACAAGGATATGGAGTGCAGTTGGAGTCATTGGTGACAACAAGGTTGTAATTTACGCAAGGCCAGAAGAAACCCTCAACAGAAATAAGATAGTGTGTGTAATATATAAGACCAGAATTATTACATGTGATGTTTGATTTAAAACTACCTATATGTGAAACATGAAATAATTGTGAGTATATAGTAATAATGTATTATAATAAAAAAAGTGACATAAAAGTATGTGGTGCTGAATTAAGTGCATATAATGTTATAAAGAATCCGAACTAATCAAAAAATAATGTGTAAAATTAATTAACACTAAAAGCTTTTATGTGTGGGGACTAAATAGGGTAAGGCCATTCGGCGAAACAAAACAGAAACCGCAATATGGTGTAAACCATAGTAGATAACCAACTACAATAGGAGTTATTAAATAAAATCTCTAAGATCAACAAGTATGGAAAGTTATATTTTAGGACCTGACATGTAACCATAGGTTCAAGCGGGAATGCTGTAAACGCATTCAATTCAAAACCAGACCTCCGAAGGCTACCCTACATGGGTGATCACACTATGGTGCTTGTGTCAATTGGTTCATTATGGTCCCTAGGGCTGACATGGTATCTAAAATATCATCCGTAAGTCTCCTACTACACAATTTTAAAGCGATCCCACATATATGTGGTGGGAAAAATGTACTCAATGACCATAACTGCGTAGGGAACCTTCTTTGGATCTTTAAGATGTTGGTTTTAGTACAGTAATGGCGGGAGAGTTGGTGTTTGGCATCCATTATTATATTTATTCGGTGCTTTAAAAAATCTTGTACTTAGAGCTCTCTTTAGTGCGGTCCCACATATTTGTAAAGCCGCCATTCGCATGATATAAGTAAAAACATTCACTGCGGAAGTTAATATATTCTGTTATATCAGCGAAATGCCATTAGATTGAGATGTAAATTTCTTAGTTTTAATTCAAATTGACACGTAGAAAACCTCTGCCTCTCCCAATCCAAAGTTTCCCCTTTTCCCTGATGTGAATGGAATCCGTTCTCTTCCACTCTTTTTGTGTTACTACTTTGATTGTTTTTAATTTGCATGGAGCAATCATGTTTTGAGTTACTCCTTGTTTTCTAAAAATTACAGAGCATTATGTTTTGGCAAACGATGGACCAATTTTGGATCGCTAACCAGAATGTTCCACTTGACAATTTTAATAGAAACTTTTTTAATGTGTTTGCAGATGATTATATTGCGTAATAAATTTTGGTTTGTGTGCGACCCTTAAATTTAGCCTCATTTACTAGAGTACAAATTGTTTTGTAATTTTTGATTTGTTCAATAGTGGACCACGATACAGACGACTAGCGTCTAAAAATGCTTTGTATCAATTGTCATGTCATCGCTTTTCCTCTGTGAAACCTGAAAACATTGCAGAAAGATTTTTTTTACCTGCAAACGGAACAATCTGTGTCCAGTGAACAGTTGCGTCTTCTTAACTGTAGAATGACTTTTAGGGTACATTGTCTAACCGTTTTTATAGGGTTTGTACAATATTGTAGGTAGCTGTTCGCAAGCCACCAGTTTTAAGTTTGTTCTTGTTTGAATTTTGTTGTGAAGACCCACAAATAGCTCCAGATCTAAAAAATACTATAGTGATCCAGGATGTATGTTATATGGAAAATTTCAGCCCCATATGGTTTGATCATTGATGGATTCCAGAATCCCCTCAGGATTCCTCTCACCATCCCAATAATAGGATATCATCTATATGGAAACGGCCATAATTTTAGAGCTCAGAACTTAGAACATCAAACCGCCCCAATAGGGCGCTACTTTGATTTTTTTGTTTGTTTTGTTATGAATATATATACAAATTAGAGGCGCTACTTTGATTTTTTGTTTTGTTTTGTTTTATATTATATATATATAACAAAACAAAACAAAAAATCAAAGTAGCCCTCTATTGCGGGGCGGGTCTGGTGTTCTTATGGCCGTTTCATAGAGATGTGATATCATTTAGGATTTGGGGTGGCGGTGGTGAGAGGGGAATCCTGGAGGGGATTCTGGAAATCCTTAATGATAACCAGATGGGGCTGGAAATTTACCATATAACCATACCTCCTGACACCTCTATAGATTTTTTAAGATATTAACACCTATACAAAATAAAGGTTAAGGATTACATAAACAGTATACATTAAAAACATCACCATCAGTTTATTAACTTCCTCTATTACCTTTTGTGCCCCTTCAGTCCCGATCCTCATAATATTCAATCCATAAAATTTTAACCACAGCAGCACATTGCACCTTTAAAAGGAATCCAGCAACTTTAAAATAATGATATCTCGTCTCACAAAACAAACCAGCAGTCTTAGTACAAATAATAATCCAAATGTCAAAAAATTGCATGGAGTGTGTACATGAGTGCAATTAATCTGTTGCCATCATGTACAAATATGCAAAAAATCAATTTCAAAAGAAAAAATAACTAGAAACAACAACATACAAGACATACACAAAATCAAATAGAAAAACTAGCAAGTAAACATAAATAAAGTTACCATCAATCAATAAATCAATTATAAACAATTACGAATCAATCAAATCAATTATACCAATTCAAATTCCATTCCTCAATCCAAACATTGAGAAAAATAATTCTACTTCAAAGTAACTACCATCATACAAATCTAAATGACCAGGAAAACAAAAAATCCATTATCAAAAGCAAGCCCCCCCTCAAATATACTACTGCAAAGAGCATTAAAAATGACATGTGTAACTAAATAAAAATTAAATTACACACACAACAATGTAGAAAATTCAAGCAGTCTAATCCATTTGAAATACAGAAAAAAAAATTAAATTAGACAAAATCAATCATTTATTATCACTTGTAGGCTATCCATCTATATTAAACATTAACATACAAGGGCAATAAAAAGAGCCTAAAATAAAAACACTGCATTTCCATCAAGACGGCAAAGGCCGGGTAAAAAACTCAGCGGCGGGCGTTTGCCGAGCTGTGTCTTGGAAGTCTAATTACATTCGCGGTTTAAACCTACGTCAGTACACAAGTATGTGTGTGCGTGCGCAGTAATGTAAAATTTGCAAATTTAAGTATACATCATTGCCAGTTGCTGTGGTTCTGCAGTATGCCTACAGTATGTTCTCATTTTAAAAATTGTTGAAATGCAATAGGCGGTGTTGTGTGTACTGTACTGAACCAGTGTCACATTTTGGGTATACTGATAAGGCGCTACCCCTCGCTCAGGATAATTAAACGCGCACTGCAGGGTTCATTTAAAACTTCTATCTTATCTAATGCAGTACATATCTCCAGCAACATTCCTTTGAACGTGGTGGATGTCTGGTTTCAATACATTCCTTGTTGACCGAAGGCATTACTGCGCATGCGCATGTAACTTCGCCCCACCACTGCTTGCTTGCCTGAGTTGAGTAAGAGTGACCAAAAAAAAATTAGAATTTTTTTTTTTGTAATTGTTTTTTCTCACAGCCTGGCAAAAACCATTTACTGTATTACAATATTCACATCTGTGCTGTAGATTTTGACTCCTGCGACCCTGTGCGTTTGTTTGATGCAATGGGGATTTGTGTGGGCGTTTTTATGTACTGTATTTGGGGTGATATTATGATGACGAATGCTTTTGAAATTAAAGCTAGCTCTGTCTTTAGCTTTGAACTTCATGGCAGCTGTACCCATGTAGCCCCCTCCCAGAACGCTCTCTTAGCTCAAGGATTTGAAAGTCCACAGATGTCGTTAATTTTATTGAATCTTGCCATTGGGGTTCTTTAATCGTACATAGCCGAGCTACAAAGCCTCACTGGCCTGCGTGTATGTAATCCTTTTTGAGATGGGAGATGCTAATTACTGCCACATGACTCACCCAAACCCCGCCCCCTAACCCTTTGGGCTTGTTTACGGGTAACGTTTTGGAAAATCCCTTCTCGATTTTGAAATATAAATTGATTGCACCCCCCGCATTGTGAGAATGAGAGTTTAAAAAAAAACATTAACTGACTCATGTTGTTTTTCATCATTCTTTTTTCATTGGAGTACTGTAGGGGTGGGGGGGGTGTTCCAATGGAATTATGTAAGAGGAATGTAAATAAATATTTATTTTAATTTTCAGAACCAGGAAAATTACAAATATTAAAAATAATCATGAATAATACATAATGCAGCTTTATAAGTTCTTTCTGCAGATTGAAATTGGAATTACTAAAGAAAATTTAAAAACATTGTAAACAACAGGGGAAACATGAAATAATGCACATTTAAAGACTATGTATTGTATAATATATACTGTAAGCGTATATAATATAAATATATATATTAGTAAATTATTTTTTCCGTATTTATTTGTTCCTCATTCTGTGTACCAGTACAGTAGTTCATTGAGAGAGGAGAGCCTTTTGGGTATATGTACTGCTGTTATATACTGATACATTTGACGTACAAACAGATAGACTGGACACACATTCCCCAACCTCCCCCAGGGCCACCCTTTTTTCCTGAAACGACAGAAAACAAAAAAATTTAGTGCAGTTATGGGCCGTACTGTATATGATTGGTGTGTGCGGTGTAGTACTACAGACAGGCTGGTGCTGCTTTCAGGGTATACAAAAATAGGAGCAGTAATATTAGGCAGTTTACTGTTAGTACTGGTCCAAACTAGTCTATACTGGAACTACTGTAGACTCTGACTACTGTAATACTATATACTGTACATGATGCTGGCGGAATGCTGCTCTCTGTTCAAGAAAAAAAACGGAAAAAAAAACCTGTAACTACTGCATACTCTGACTATGGGAAAAAAAAATCTGTTCCATACTTACCTTGTATCCTATGTACTTACAAACAACTACAGCACAGTACTACTGTCCTGATGCTGCCCAGTCGCGCGATCACCAATGGGCAACACAGTGGCAATATGGTTCATATATTATTGCAGCGTTCCACGGTGAGTACATCGTTCAAAAACCCATTATGCCTTTCAGACTCGTCTTTTTGGAGGGTTCACACTTTCGGATATGGTTATTCACTGATGCCAGACCATTTCGATAGGATGAAAGTCTGGCGATCTGTTCATTGGAAAAAAAAAAGGACAATTAGTTTAGAGAAGTTTAAGAGATACAGTACCAGAACCAACAGTGGGGGAAAAAATGAGACCAGGTTTGACCGCACTGGGCTCCGCTGGGTAGTCACCCAGTTGATACCGCGCTCAAGGATTATCGCTGTTGACGCGGTTGTGCTGTCAAATCGTTGGCCTGGTAGACCGGTTGACCATTCGGGAACTCGCGTGTGATGTATTGCACATCTCCAGGACAATGTGTCTTGGATGAAAGCTTTATTCATGATTCCTATAGCAAGAAGAAAGTGTCAAAAAACTGACAATAGTACAGTCAGAGCATACAGTAAAAGTACCCCTAGTAAGTGACAGTGCATTATAAGGCTAATTATATTTAATATATTTTACCTTCAAAGATGACAAGGCAATACTGCGTCAAGCCTAAGAGATGGTCCCCACACATGCCTGCAGCTTCACTGGGGTGTTTTGGCCGCGCTCAAAACATATGTGGCTTTTTTTGTGGAATGCAAAGCTTGCAAATTCGCTCAGCGACACGTAGACTCGTCAGTGAAGATGCAATCCTGGAAAAGTTTCCCACTGTCGATCCATGCCTGGGCCTGACCAATCTTTTGGGATTTTGTTTGGTCCCCTTAGCATGAGGTACGCTCTATAATGACAAGAATAAATAATTTAGCGGTACAGTCCAGTTTCCTAAAACAAAACATTACCTCCTGTACTGTCCATAATAACCTCACACGTCCATTATTTCCATCCAAGCTGCGTCTCATCTTTTTATGCTTGGTTTCTGATACAGTGAGATTGTGATTTGCCTGCAGAGTGGATTGGACCCTTAGAATGCACTCTTCTCATCATTCTCCTCATTTATTTTGTCCACCAGAAGAGTTGTCTCCCTACAATGTAAAGAAAAATACAATCATTGGTAAGTACAAATATTAGGACAGATAGATCAACAGGAGAAATATATTGTTCGATTAATATTTGCAGCAATTACAACATATAATTAATGTTGTAAGATAAATATTAAAAGAGAATTATACCAGTTGGGTAATATAAATAGTAAATATAAAAAATCAAATAGATATAATGTGGTAATATAAATATAAATATACAAAATATATATACAGTGGTAATATAAATATACAAAATATATATATGTTATAACTATAAATATTAAATATAAAAAATATATATACGGTCTGTAATATAAATATTAAAATATAAAATAATACGGTAACTTTTGCCAATATAAATATAATAATATGATACTGTGGAATCCTAAATATAAAAAATATCTACTGTTTGTATATAAATATACAAAATATAATATACTGTTGAATCATAAATATAATTAAATATATATGGCAATATATATATTTCGTAGTAATATATAATATAAATATAAACAAATATTACGTTGTAATTAAAATAAAAATATATACAGTTGGTAAGTATAATATAAATATACAATATATATACAAAGTTATACGTTGTTAATATAAATATAAATATTACAAAATATCATATACATGTGTAATATAAATATTAATATACAAAATAATATACTGTGGTAATATAAATATAAATATACAAAATATATAATGTCCGGTATATAATCAACACAGAAATACAAAAATAGTAGATACAGGACTGTAGATGTACAAGTACATTTTTTGATAGCTTTTTTTTAAGATTTATTAAAATATTACTTACTCGTTAGTACCCTTGGGGCCCTTTTGCGTTCACTCGGTTTTCGTGTGCATGATAGCTCACGGTGGTTGTGGCACAAACAGGCCAGAAGAGCTAACAGTGTTGGATAGCAGCACTTCGGTGTCCGCCGTGTACTCTCTTAATTCGTCATCGCTGGATCCTTGGAAATCGTTTTAAGACATTGGTGCGAGTAGAAAGAAATTACAAACACAAGAATGTATAGTCCAAGGTTAGTCGATGTGTATCATGTGCAGTTGCAGCCAAAAAAATGGATGGTGTCTGTATTTATACGGTATGACCTGTAGGCGGACGCTCACAGAGGTATCAAGGAAGTCTGGTTATAGTGAAATTAAATTAAGGCTTGATTGCGCCTGTTCTAGCATCAGGAAACCATCCAAACAAGGGGTAACAAGCTTCTATTCATTGGGAGTATTTATAGTGAAATACTATGACAATCCACACTCCCTTTAGATAAGATGTCTCCCGCCCCAAAAAATATAGCATGAAATGAACAGATCTAAAAAAGTCTTATAAATGAAAAGTCTTATCTTTTCATTGTGGTTTGGCGGGAAAATCTTCTCTGTTCACTGGTTGCTACTTTTTTCAGGATTTGTCAGCATTCAGGTTTAGAGTTTCCCTCGTGTCTGCAGAGCCCTCTTTTCTGGGTACAGTGACTAAAGATGTCGGTCCCAATGTCAGTCTACAAGTTGTTGAGAGTAAGGGACAATCTTGCTTTGTCATTAAGTTAGTCAGTGAGTAAGAGAGTCTCCCTTCCTGTCTCAAAAGACAGGCTTTTCTAAGCAATCTAATCAGGCAGGTGGTGGTTGTTACTTGACTACCCAACAGTTAACCACCCACTAGAGGCACATTACCCTGAACAGGATAACTCCACCTGTTACAGACCCACATTAGAGTTACGCCATTTTCCAACACCTGACATCGCTGCCATGCATAAAAGGTTACACACTTTGATAGCCACCAATCGATAGATATTTATCTGAACTTGCCCTGGTCCAGATACTGCATTATGCCATTGCTTTAGGGATCAACCCTGATTATAAGGACGCAGGAACCCACTCGACTCTGACCGTGCCTGTCAAGCAGAAAAAGCGAAAGGCAGGTGCCTGTTTCCCCCCACGGCCAAAAGCGACAGGTGAGGGGCAATAAAGAAAACCTTCTGCTGATTCAAAAGGCTAAGGGTTTTCATAGACGTCAGACATTTTATGTCAAGAAGATATACGTTGGCGGTGATGTACTCTCGATGCAAAACGATGGCAGCCAACCCATTGAACCGCAGAAGACGCAACCACGTTCCATACGCTTGACGACTATGCAGCCGCTGTCACGGAATCTTCAGCTGTCTTTTCTCCACCGCTCATTCCTCGATGCTGCCTCAGAACTCCGGAAACCCACGGCCATCTTCTCCAGTTCTATCTGATGACGGCTGTGGCTGGTGCCTCTCGAAATCCAGGGGTAACTTTCTCCTTTGCATCTTGACGACTCTGTTCTCACCCGGAAATCCCAAAGTTTTCACTTTCTCCATCCATCTTCGCGACGCTGCCGCTTCTCTCTACCGAGATCCAAGGTCAACTTCCTCCACCGTGATTCGACGATGCTGCCGCTTCTCTCATGGAAACCCCTATCACCTCGTTGCAACCATCACCCAGATAGTCCACGCCATGCACAAGAAGCAGCTCATTATGACCAGATGCTGAATGGGATAAGGGTGGAGACTCCCGGGAAAACTCTATTGTGCTAGCAAAGATAGATTTGCTTCTGGAGACCATGCTAAATGTGAAAGAACGGATGCTTACATATGGATCAATGGTGATACATATGGATCAAACGGATGCTAGATATGGATCAACCAGAGCAAACATATGGATCAACGGATATGGATCGATGGATGGAGAAGATAGAGGCTGGACATAGCGGGTATACATCCATTATTTGCATCGGCTTGTTAATGCCCCTGTCTTACCACACCAACTACGGAGCAGGGGGTGACATGGAATTGGTGATGCAATGGGGAGCATCAACCCCTCATCACCAAGCGCACCCCCCTCCACCAGAAGATGTGTGTACATGTATGCCGTTGAGGTAGAAGGAATGACAACCCCATCCAGACAACGCAGGAGACAAACGGCGACCAAGACCAGAGGGAAAGCTTCCTCCCAAGGGACAACTACCATCGCCAGTCGCCTCAAGCACACCCACTCCCAGAAGGAAACATTCGCTCGCAGCGATACGGGGCACGACATCACCCTGTGCGATCTGCCACGGGCGCTCAGGGAGAAAGGATGGGTGAGAGGGGGTGGTGCACCCAAAGGTCGGCCATGGACGGAAAATGTTGGTGGCGTTCGGTTTTAATCACAGGAACGTCAAGACCCATACTGTACTGTGGTGCTGAACCTGTGCTGTACATGTTGGACCTGCTGAACTTAATAAAGGAGATGTTTTGAACTGCTTGTACTGATTTAACTTATTGTTGTAAAGTGCTGTTACAGACACAGAACTGCTCAAATTTCCAGTCCCTGAGGCCGCAAACAGGCACGGTTTTCAAGGTGGTCCTGAAAACCGGGCCTGTTTGCTGCCCTCAACGACTGTAGTGGTGCAGGCCTGACTGGACTGTTTTGCACACCATCCCACTGTAGGTATATGTTTTTTAATAAGAGATGTTCGTTTTGTTATACGGTATTATAATAAGATTTTTTTAATCACAGGTAAGACCATACTGTTGCTGCTGAACTGTATTGTACATGTTTGGACCTGCGTACTTAAATAAAGGAGATGTGTTGTGTGTTTTTTACTGGTAGTTATACAGAAATGTTTAACTTGCTGTACACACACACAGAACGCACAATTCCAGTCCTGAGGGCCGCAAACAGGCACGTTTTAAAGGTTACCCTGAAAACCGGGCTGTTTGTGCCCTCGAGGAAGGTACGGGTTGCAGACTGTTTTGCACCCATCCCACTTATATGTTTGACTGCCGGTCTTAATAAAGGAGATGTTGCGTTTGTATATTTTATCAATAAAGATTTGTTTTTAAAAATTTCCTGTGACTGTAAAACCAAAACTGACTTACTGTTAAATGTTTTACTTTCTAGACATAAATGTTTTCACTACTGTAGCAGTACACATACACCTATGATGTTTTGATTTGCTGTGACTTAAAATGTTGCTACATTGTTACAGTATTTGTAAAAAATGTTTGTACGTACTCACCAATAAAGAACATGTTGATTTTTTTACATTTGTTTCCATTAAGCTCCTTTGCTACTGTTCCTTATAACAAAATACAGTGTTTCTAGAATGTCAAGGCAACGGACACTGTTATACTGTAGGGCATGCTCAGTATGAGTATTAAAAGAAATAGAAGACATTACTGTACTGTATGCACTGGCACTGTATACTGTAGATAGAGACAAATACTGTATGTACAGTACTGTTATGATACATGTAGAAATAACATGCATAGTTTTAATTTTTTCGGGTTTATTACCACAGTAGACTGTATATAAAAAAACGTATTGTTATACTGTTACGGAGGGAAAACCATCAGCCTACTGTTTCAGGACAGTATTCTATCCCTAATCAATAACAACGCAATAAACTGGAGACTCCGGTACGTGGTAAATCCCGATTCAGCAATGTGCAGAATTGTTTACACAAGGATATTATTCCCCATCGGAATCCTCCATTAGCCGTTTTTTTCTGAGGAAAAACAAAAAGAAAAGTTTTACTGTCAGTGGTAGCCCCTAAGCAGTTCCCAGGCAGTTCCCACAATAATTTCTCGGGGGGGCGTCTCCTGTTTCAAAGCGATGCGCCTACCGTCGATGTGTAATGACACGCATATGCGTTTCAAGAAGGTTCCAATGCGCATAGCCGCCTCCCTAGCGTTCCACAAATTGTTCCAGTGACGCTCTGTATCTGAAAGAATTCTGTAGAAGCCGCTCAGCCAAGATATTGCTTACAAGGAGCATCGCTTGATTTTGAATCGCACCGATATTGATATTGTATTGTCAAAATAAAAAAAACACAGAAAATAATACGGCAACAATACTCACCATAGAATTCCATTCAGCTGGCGCCGGCGCCGGGTCACTTGCCAGTATTGTGTTTGATCATCCACGTTCGATAGTTTGCAGCCGGGGACAAGTCACCTTGTAGTCAGCTGATGAGGCTGGAAATTGCTTAGGTACATCAGCTTGATCGAAACTGCACGCGGAAAGCCGGCCAGGCTTTTGGATAGACAGCAAGGGTGTCACTGACGTGGGACTTATTGGAATGCCGGTTGCTAGTGCATTTGCTGGCAGCGACGTCGTTTCTTAGTTGAGTTTAACAAGACCCTTCGCCTTTTGCCGTGCAGGATCATAGATACAGGAAAACAAGCCGGTGTGATACACACAATACCCTCCATAAATTGTGGCTCATCGATAAAAAAAAGGGATTGCTACAGACCTTTTCCTTATTGCACGCTTACCACGTATGAGGAGCTGGCGAAAATTTGTAAAGTCATAGTTTTCGATAAAATAATGATAAATTTGAACAAAGTTTGCCATGTTATCATCTGTTGCATAATCGCGCGCCATTCAAATACGCGTAACTTCTGTTCGGGTTTTTGGAAAACGTGCTGCAATTGAACAAATCATGGCGGGCGGCGGGTCTCTGGAGAATACTGTAACCGAAACTGAGTCTTTGTATTTCTTTAACTATGAAAAGCCTACATTGATACATTTTGCACATATTCCTCAGTCTAAAGGCCAGTTACAAAGCACATGTGTATATTATTTAACGAACAATTGCAAGTCGACACATACTGGAAGTGCATGCGCATTAGAATTCATTGGAATATCTGCCTCTGATGGACATGGCAAAGAATGAGACAACTATAAATCGAACCTTCTCAATAAACGCATCAAACGAGCGGCAACCGGACCGCATGCCAGCGCATGCCCCGTGGCTGAGAACGCAAAATGAATTGCTGAATGCTCCAGGTGAAAGTGCGTCGCATACAGGAAAAGCAGGGAAAAACAGGGACTTTTGTGTTAGAATAAGATGAGCGCAAGCAGTAGACTTGTCTTTTGTTTAATACCATTAGATGCCAACTCACGAAATACAGGGGAACCGGAAGCTCTCGAACCAACCAAAGGTAACCATAAAATACCCAAACCATTCAATCCACGTCTGTGTGTATTCTTTTCTCTTACTTGTAATCCGTTGCGTCAGTCTTGGGTCCGTATTTTCCTCTTTGGGTCTTCTCCTTCTTCTCCGTCTTCTTCTGCCACGACCATCTTCTCTTCTTAGGAGGGAGGTACTTCCTCTCCTCGCCGTATGCTGAAAAAAAGAGACGACATAAGGCTTTTTTATAGGCCCTATGACGTCACATTTTCATCAAATGGTTCTAACTAGGATCTGTTTGTCGACAAATCACAAAAATTTACTCGCCACACAAAAAAAATCTACTCGGCCACCTTAGTACCACAAGGGCTGTTGGGCCAATAGGAGCTCGCCACGATGTGTTAAATCCACTAGCCGGAGCATGCAAATGTATCGGTTGTCGAACACTGTATATATATATATAATATATAACATACAGACACACCTACAAGCTCAAATTGAACCCCCCAAATACCCACAACATATAATAAGCATATAATTTCACAGAGGGTGCTACTGAGCATGGCAATTTATATTTAAAACCAGAGACATAACATAAACACAGACAAAGCTCAGTGCACATCCAGAAAACTTATATACGGTACAGTGGCCTAAATATCATGTATAATACTAATAATAAAATGGTCTTTTAGTTTAACATTTTGGCCAAATTGTTGTAAGCCTTGAGCCAACTTCACGGCAGACCACGTTCAAGGGTCCTACACTATATAAATTCTTAATAACCTGTGCATTGCCGAGACGAATGATTTATATAATCTGTCAAATAGAGTTGCAAAAGTTCTAGAAAGTCTGTTTGAAGCGTTATAAGTGTAGACACTTATGGATGGTGCCCCCGCTTCAGCTTGGATATAATTACAGAGGGGTGGGTGCTGGCAAGGGGCATGTAACCTAAATACACAAAAGGACCGACAGAGCCCCTAGTGGATAGCACTCTATTCCAAAATGATATGGTGATTATTAAAATCAACTTTATTTTGAAATAACGTTAAAATATTGGGGTCTAAAACAAGGGATTTAATATATTCAGTGTGTGTGTCTCTATGGAGTGATGTCTCCAGAAGAGTGTACATACTTGGATAATGTCCGTGTTAGGGTAGTTCACTGGCCCTTAGTGTTCCTCGTTATAGAGTGAATTGACTAGAGTTCTAGGGGATTGTCAGCAGTTTGAGCCACTCAGCAGTGCCCAGATAGGATATACTAGTGGTGCTCTTAAGTATGGGACCTATGCTGTGTATTGCGTGATGGCAGCTGCTAAAGATATTAAAGTTGTTGTATAGAAACAAATCTTGGTCTAAGTGCACCATTTGTATGTTTCCGTCACCTCCCTATACATAGGGTGGTGTGTTGAATAGGGTGTATGGTGCATGGTACTAAACATCTACAGTGGTTGCTGTTGAGGTATGCTTTATACTAGTATTGATGAAAACTTGTACTGGTATATAATATGACACTGCCTATAACATGTTCTAGATAGACTACACAGTTAAAGCTAACGTACTGTACCTTTTGGGGTGTAATTCGCGTCAGTTGAGAGACGTCACCCATTTGGCACAGTGCTATGCATGTGTGTGTGTTTAGGCAATCCAGGGGTAATTATGGTTGAGGTTGCCTATGCTAAAAACGATTAGTTACCCTATGAGACTGCTTGCGTGTTTATAAGGGAAATAAGCATTGTGTTCCTTGCCTAGTTAGGTAATGCCAATGTTGTGCCAGATTAAAATATAGGTGCTTCTACTGGTAGGTGACTACTGAGTCCATTGACCCTACTAGTTTTTAGTGTGCCACTGGAGGCGCCACGCTGACTCTTCAATATTCACTGAGCAGTGTAGTGAACGCGAGCACCTCCGCGTGCACGTGGGCAGTGCTGCCGCGAGCGGGGGCGTTTCGCGAGGATTTTTCAAGGCTGAATAGTTCAGCCTTGAAAAACAAGCACTAGCGAAACGCGCGCGTCGGGCAGCACGTGACCACTGACGGGAGCGTGCTCGCGTTCACATAACACTGATCAGTGATATTAGAGAATCGTCAGCGTGGCGCCTCTCAGTGAACACTAAAAGAATATTAGGGTCCCAATGGACTCAGTAGTCACCTACCATGTAAGGCAACATAATCTCTGGCACACATTGCATTACCTAACTAGGAAAGAAGCACAATGCTATTTCCCTTGAATACAGCAAGCCAGTCAGGTACTATACGTTTTAGCAATAGGCAAACCTAACCAGTAAGAATTAACCCTGGAGTGCCCGAACACAACCACACATGGCAATAGCACTGTGCCAAATGGGGGAAAGTCTCTCAACTGACCGATATTACCCCAAAGCTACAGTAATTAGCTATTAATTGGTATCTATCTAGAAACTAGTTAGAGAAGTGTCATATTATATACCAGTACAAGTTCATCAATTATAGTATAAAAGCATACCTCGACATAACACTGTAGATAGTTTATGTCCAGGGCCCAATACACCCTTTCACACACACACTATGTATGGGCCGGTGACGGAAACATACCAATAAGGTGCCTATAGACAAGCTTTGTTCTCTACAACAACTAATATGCTTTGAGCTGCCATCACGCAATAGACAGCATTAGGCCGGTACCATACTTAAGAGCACCAACTAGTAATCCTATGGGGACTGCATGAGGGCTCAAATGCTGACAATCCACTAGAACTATAGTCAAGTCACTCTATAAGAGGAACACCTAGGGCCAGTGACCTACCCTAACACTGGGACTTAATCCAAGTAGTACAATCTGTGGTAATCAATCCAATAGAGACACAACACACTTGGAATATTTAATCCTTGTTTTAGACCCCAAGTATTTTAACGTTTCTATATTCAATAATAAAGTTATTTAAATATCACCATATCCATTTTGGAATAAGAGTGCTACACTAGGGGGGGCTATGTCTGCTCTTTTGTGTATGAAGCTTTTATTAACCTGTACTTACCAGGAAAAGCACTCTGTAATAGATTTGTCACAATCACACTGCATGCAGGCAAGTTCCCCTGATAGTTGGAGATGCCATGGAGTGAGCTTTTAACATTTAAATGTGGAGGGAGTGGAGCTTCAATTGGATAGGAGGTTGCCACCCTCCAAAACAGCCAAGACTAGCTGCACAAGAATTATAAAACATACAGAACACCTACAAGCTCAAATTGAACCCCCCAAAATACCACAACATAATATAAAGCATATAAGTTTCACAGAGGAGTGCTACTGAGCATGGAATTATATTTAAAACCAGAGAAATACATAAAAACACAGACAAAGCTCAGTGCACATCCAGAAAAACTTATATACGGTACAGTGCCTAAATATACATGTATAAATAACTAATAAATAAAATGGTCTTTTAGTTTCATTTTGGCCAAATTGTTGTAAGCCCTTGAGCCAAACTTCACGGCAGACCACGTTCAAGGGTCCCTACACAATATAAATTCTTAATAACCTGTGCATTGCCAGGAAGAATGATTTATAATAAATCTGTCAATATGAGTTGCAAATCTAAGTCTGATTGAAGCTTTTATTAACCGTACATTACCAGGAAAAGCACTCTGTAATAGATTTGTCACAATCACACTGCATGCAGGCAGTTCCCCTGATAGTTGGAGATGCCATGGAGTGAGCTTTTAAACATTTAAATGTGGGAGGGAGGGAGCTTCAATTGGATAGGAGGTTGCCACCCTCCAAAACAGCCAAGACTAGCTGACACGAATTATAAAACATACAGAACACCTACAAGCTCAAATTGAACCCCCAAAATACCACAACATATATATAAGCATATAAGTTTCACAGAGGAGTGCTACTGAGCATGGCAATTATATTTAAAAACCAGAGACATAACATAAAACACAGACAAAGCTCAGTGCACATCCAGAAAAATTATATACGGTACAGTGCCTAAATATACATGTATAAATAACTAATAAATAAAATGGTCTTTTAGTTTAACATTTTGGCCAAATTGTTGTAAGCCCTTGAGCTAAACTTCACGGCAGACCACGTTCAAGGGTCCCTACACTAATATAAATTCTTAATAACCTGTGCATTGCCAGGAAGAATGATTTATAATAAATCTGTCAATATGAGTTGCAAAAGTTCTAAGTCTGATTGAAGCTTTTATTAACCTGTACATTACCAGGAAAAGCACTCTGTAATAGATTTGTCACAATCACACTGCATGCAGGCAAGTTCCCCTGATAGTTGGAGATGCCATGGAGTGAGCTTTTAACCATTTAAATGTGGGAGGGAGTGAGCTTCAATTGGATAGGAGGTTGCCACCCTCCAAAACAGCCAAGACTAGCTGCACAAGAATTATAAAACATACAGAACACCTACAAGCTCAAATTGAACCCCCAAAATACCCACAACATATATATAAGCATATAAGTTTCACAGAGGAGTGCTACTGAGCATGGCAATTTATATTTAAAACCAGAGACATAACATAAAACACAGACAAAGCTCAGTGCACATCCAGAAAAAAACTTAAACGCGTACAGCTGACTTAAATTATATGTATAAATAACTAATAAATAAAATGGTCTTTTAGTTTAACATTTTGGCCAAATTGTTGTAAGCCCTTGAGCCAAACTTCACGGCAGACCACGTTCAAGGGTCCCTACACTAATATAAATTCTTAATAACCTGTGCATTGCCAGGAAGAATGATTTATAATAAATCTGTCAATATGAGTTGCAAAAGTTCTAAGTCTGATTGAAGCTTTTATTAACCTGTACATTACCAGGAAAAGCACTCTGTAATAGATTTGTCACAATCACACTGCATGCAGGCAAGTTCCCCTGATAGTTGGAGATGCCATGGAGTGAGCTTTTAACCATTTAAATGTGGGAGGGAGTGAGCTTCAATTGGATAGGAGGTTGCCACCCTCCAAAACAGCCAAGACTAGCTGTACAAGAATTATAAAACATACAGAACACCTACAAGCTCAAATTGAACCCCCAAAATACCCACAACATATATATAAGCATATAAGTTTCACAGAGGAGTGCTACTGAGCATGGCAATTTATTTAAAACCAGAGACATAACATAAAACACAGACAAAGCTCAGTGCACATCCAGAAAAACTTATATACGGTACAGTGCCTAAATATACATGTATAAGTAACTAATAAATAAAATGGTCTTGGAAATGACTCCGCAGGGAGACCACACAGAGACAGCCGACCCCGCCCCCAGCAGACAAGTGACTTGCCCCCGCCTCACAAGAACCTACAGCCCGCCGCCCCACCTCCATTATTGTGCCCGGACTCCCGGCGCTCATTAGCTTGGAGAGTTGGTGACCCGTCATACACAGCGTGCCCGGCACTCTGCCGTGATGACATAATGTCGTAATTAGCGTGCCCCCTGAGACTCGTTTCAATCATGACAAGTGAACTTATTAAGCAAAGGGAATAACCACTAGGGGAGGGGGCCCTCTGTCTTTATAGGCTCAATCTATACAAAGAGGAGGGGCGCCGGAGCATCCAAGAGGCCAAAATCTCAGTGCCCATAAGTTAGAACCATTATCAATAAATAGAATAGGAGTTTATACATAGCAGAAGCGAACGTATTATTGGGTATAGTGGGATGTCCTTATACTTTGCCTAGCGATCCAATGGATCTTAGCAAAAAAGGATTTAAAAATCTTTCTCCTATAAGAGGCTTACAAATCTTTTCTCCTATAGGGCACAACACATGGGGATAATCACAAAGCAGAATTTGATTTATTCTATTCACAAAACGGAACCCTCGACACCCATTGTGTTTTAACCAATACCAAAGATACATAAAGATATCACAGTAAAAACCCCCCCGGGGATACCAATCGTCTCGGGGGTGGAGTCAATGACTTCCAGCGTGTCCCCAGAATGTTGACGAGAACCATTTTTTTACAACCTATGTGGTTCACGTTTTGAAGCACATATAAAAAAAAGGGACAAACACTCTGCATTTTATTGAACTCCTTCTGGATACGCCTGGAAATCCACCTACATTGGGCCCATGTGAGTTGGCCTCGCTTTATACGTGTTTGGTTCATACCAATGTTGTTGCAAGCATAGCACACGTTCTTGAAAAGAAATTCAAATTAACAGGAGATCAGATAGAATTTATTATATTTCGAATGCAAATCCGTTTCATTCTGGAACACACTATTTTTTATTCGAAAATGATTCTAATTTGGAAGATCTGTGGAACGCCATGGGCACAGAGCAAACAGAGCGACACAGAAGCCCAAACGCGTACGCCCCACTCTTTTATTCCCAGCTCGTCTTTGCAACCTATACATGGGGCCTAGGGAGGATAACTCATGTGTGGGGTATTCTAGGCTGGGGGATGGCTTGGTGTTCTATGGCCGTTTCAATAGACGACCTTATATTTATTTTGTGACGGTGAACAGAGTCATTGAGTGAGATCTTAACATCATTCAATGACAACCCACGACATGGATTTGAGTTTACCTTTGAAACAAACAAGTATAATATTAATTTCTGGATTTTGGACTAATGGTGAATAATGAGAATTTAAATTGTAACAAAAACATTTCTTCCAAAAAGTGTCAACCATGATATTTACATCACAATAGGCAACCATTATCATAAATGGCTGAAAACGTGCCCGGGGGGCCAGTTTCTCAGAATCAGTAGAAATTGTTCTCTTTGAGTCGGAACTACTTGGCCCCGTGGACGCTCTAGTTAAGAGTTTGTAGACAAGGTTACAAAATATCCATGACTGTCATGGAGACTTTCAAGCAAGGGGTCACTTAATTATAGACTAACTTTTGGACCTAGTCCAAGGGCAATAATAATATCTAGAACAAAAAGATTGTACCATGGAACAAAAATCAGACATGTAGTTTCCTCATTTATAACGCAATTCCAACTGTGGCCATCACAAAAAAATTCAAAAATATACTTTACAAACAAACTGGGAATTCTACTTAGTGATTAAATCATAGGAAACACACTGCCACCTAAAATACCGTGGTATTCCCGAAGGCCAGAAATATTAATCAATTGTGGCAACCAGCAGACTGAAAAATTAAAATTCCAAAACTTACAAAACAAGTAATAAGATAAAAAATGGCCACTCCTTGTGCATCGCTCAGATGTCTCACGTGCACACTTTAAAATAAGACTGAGAATATTACATCCCATTCAATGGAACCAATACACCAAATAAAGGCCAATTAACGTCTTTCCATCCACCTCTATTGTTTATTCATCATGTGGCCCCTTGTGGGCTCAGTAATATTGGTAGAACCAAACGGGCCCCTGTGTTTAATACGATTCTTGGAACAAAATCGACGTAATATAATACACGGGTTAAAAACACAATATCTGTTCCATACATTTATACGAATTAAAGCAATAAAGGATCCGTCTTCTTTAGTATTCATCGGGTAATTGAGGGCAATCAGCAGGTCGAGCACTTTTTAATGGAGAATAAGACAAAAGAACCTTTCTTAATCATAGAAGAGACATACGCGATCTACGAATTGATACACTTAGTCCAGAAAGGCCTGAAGGATTGTATCGATATGCAGCACAGTTATCTAATCTCCAAAAAAAATTTTTGTTTTTTTGGGAACAGACCCGAGCCCCCCCACCCTGGACGATGTGACCCCAAACGGGGGGGGAAACCCATGGCACATAAGTGACGAGGACCCCCCCCTAAGGGTGGAAGGCCGGGGAGGGCGGGATGGGGGTAAGCGTAGCCCACACCCATCCCCCCCCCCCGGGGAAGAAGGGAGGAAAGGCTAGGAGGATGGGTACAGAGGGGCCCCCCGAGGCCCCCAGGGGAAAGAGGAGAGCCGAGGAAGAAGGAGCGCAAGGGAGGGGATTGGAGGGAGAGTAACATGGAAGAGGTTGCAGACCCAACCCCGTCCTGGAGGTGTTAGGACCGGCACCCCCCCCCTGCAGCCCCCGCCAGTGACGCCCGTGTGGTGAGTAGAAGGCGGTAAAGAAGGGGCAAATGCGGGAGAGGGTATACAACGGGGCGCGCCCGCCACCTAAGAGGAAGAGGGAGATGTGACGAGGGGTCAGTAGGGGGAATAAGGAGAAAAAAAACGACCACCACCCATCGCGTGGGAGAGAAATGACTTTCCCCCCACCGCCCCTCCGGTGAAAAGGACCCTCGGAGGGAATAACTGGTGAAAAGGGAGGGGATAGGGGAGGAGAAATACCCGGGAATTCATGCAAGAAGAGGAGAAGGGGGACATGAACGTGGAGATGAAGACGAGGTGGGAAGAGAGGCCCTCGGAGGTAAGGAGACCGCCCAGCCCCCCGCCATGTCCTTTTTTTTTGTTAATTTTTGTTGAATTTTCCCCCCCCACCCTCCCCCCCCCCCCCCCCCACCCCCCCGCGCTCCCCCAGCCCCAACCCCCCTCCAAACCCCCTATCTTGTAAAACTCTTCCTTCCCCCCCCCTATTTTACCGTCTCCTTATCAATTTGTTGTAACCTCATTTCTGCACAGGTTGGGCGATCGCGGAGGTCGGTGGGTTTGGTTGAACATGCTTGAACTGTTCAGCTTCTGTTATCACCAATTAAAGAAATGTATCACATTTCACAACCTACTATGGAGATTCACATCATCATTTATAATATTGATCCACATGTTAGGCGGGTATTGAGTTCATTCTATCTACTATCCCCATATAGTCATGCCATCAACTATATATCAATCACACCATTAATTGATCACGTGCCCCTTTGGCTCATGTCAACAAATATATGTATCACCACTTTATCATTCTCATTTAATATTATTTATAACAATAATCAACTCAACACTTCCCCCCTGTTTTTTTTTTTTTCATTTTCATTAGTTATTGGGGAGTGTCAGGGGTTGGCTGTACCATGCATCTTGCCTGGTGGACATACATGTGGCCTAGGGATACTATGTCCGGTCTAAGACTTCCAAATTACTATTCTAAGGACTCCTTATTACAATCTGGTTTGGAACTAATAATTATTTGAGTTCGGACTCAATATCTTTTTTTCGATTGCAATTCTTCCTCTGCATAGTTTGTATTATATAGGGGATTGATATATCTATAACGAATTCCTTGCCCTTTTTGGAGCAATTTCTGTGAATTTGGCAAATACATTAGCCAGTTTTAGGAATGGGGGTGTGGTATTACACACAGCTCTTAGTTAGTTTTATACTCATGACAATTAATTCCTATACACAAAAAAAAAATTTTTTTTTTTTTGCTAATACAAAAAATAATTTATATGATAAGATTTATTGCTCATATTTCAAGATGGATTGTTTAGATCCCGTTCATAGCTGAAAATCACGATATATTAAGCTCTACTTTATTTCATTATATCAAACATATTTAAGAACCATTGTTCCTGAAACTTTCAACCTGCATCATTCATATAATGTTGGTTATTAGTGATTAGTCACCTCCTCAAGCCATACCTATTTACAGTAGTTGTTAGTTAGTATACTATGATCGTCTACGTATAATCAGTTTAAAATTGGGTGTTTATTTGGATATCACTAGAATACCTTGTGGTCCGTAAATAATTAAAGTAAAAGACAAAAATCAATTGTAAAGTTGGTTTTAAATATATTAATATAGTTATTATTGTTATTAATTTATATTATGTCATTGTGTATGGCAAATATCCACCTGTGGAGCCTCTTTGGATTA
>WSYH01007586.1:0-32611 GCA_036426205.1 Ascaphus truei
TGTCGCGGATCGCATCCCCGCATCTTAGCACTTCTTCGTGGGTCTCTGCTTGTTCATTTGAAATTCCCTCCATTTTCACCTCTAAGTCCTCTGTCCGCTCCGTTAGCGCTCCTACTTCGGCGCGTATAATTTGGAGGGCTTTTTCCGTATCTTCTTGGACCCCCCCTCCTCATTTTAGTGATAAGGGAGTAAAAAAATTATTTTTTTAGGACGGGGGCATCCGCGTCAATCGGGCTCTGCCGGCCGCTGCGCGCCTCGTGTTCTGGTTCTTCCTCGGCGCCATCTTGCCCATCAGGACTGATATCAGCCAGGCGCTGTGCCGGGGGGAAAAACTTGGTAACTGGGTACTGGTTCTTCTTTTGTGTCTTCCCTGTCATCTCTCCAGTGTTTGAGCTTGATGTGGGGTCCAAATTCGGGGAGTTTGGGGTGGGGGAAAAGCTTATTCTATTAGCTTTAATAGCGAGGGCGCCAGGAGCTCTCTCACTAGCAGACCATCGGCTGTGACGTCACCGGAAGTCTCCGGGATAATACATTTTAACCCCTTTCAGCCCCAACAGGCTGCAAAACAGGGACAATAACGGTAGTGTAGGGGAAAACATGGTATTATGGGGACAATACATTGTAAACCCTTCACACCCAACAGGGCTCAGGGTTAACCAGCCAGGCACAAGACCTTTATTATTGGACTGGTTAACCCTCTCCCACCACACCTCCCCCAATTCAAAGCGCAGGCTCTGCCCCAACCACCCCGTCCGGTGGTTGGACTAGCATGTCAGCTCTTGAGGTTGTGAGTTCATAAGGATTGTCCTGGCGGGAAAGTCCATCCTCACTGTCATGTTCAATGCCCTTCTTATGCTGGATGGTGAAATCAAATTCTTGCAAAGCAAGACTCCAATACGATTTAGGGTTAATTAGCCGGGCATAATACCTTTATTATTGGCCTGGTTAACCCTTCCACCGCCACAGGATGCTTGTCAGATATTGAGAGGAATAGCATTCCAGAGGTGTGGGCAATCAGTGAGAAAGGTTTAAGGCAGGAGAGGGCTTTTGATACAAAAGGAGAAGAGAGAAGACATCCTTGAGCAGAACGCAAGATTTGGGATGGTGTACAGTGAGAAATTAGGGCTAAGATGTACAGTAAGGAGGAGCAGAAGAGTGCAAAGCTTTAAAAGTGAGGAGGAGAATTGAGTGTGTACTGCTTTATTCTGGCTATTTAGCCAATGAGATTTCATTTCTCTGTAGGCAGCCTGTATGGTGAGTGCTGCAGATTGTTTGCGCAAATACATTTCTCTTTCCAACCTTGCTTAGACAAGAGCTTTGTAGTACTTCTGAATTACTCTGCTGCTTTTCTCCTATTTTAAGAAGTTTAGATCATCAGCGAGAGAATCCTGTTTCTGGAGCATGCTCTGAGTGTGCATCATCACATTCTTCATTATATTTTGGAGCTCGGCGGATTTCTTTGCTCGGGCCACAGCTGCTTGCCTCATTTTCTGGTCCTTCTTTTTCTCCCTCTTGTACCAAGTTACCCGGCATCTAAATTTGTCCTCCAGTGATGATCTGGTGATGCTCAGGGTATACTTAAGTTTCTCATGCTGTTTAAGGGGACACACTGGGTAATCAGACATTCCTGCAGCACTTGTACTTCTTTAACAGCTTGCAGATTTTCTTCCTGCAGAGATTGTTGCTTCTCTTTGGCAATCTGTAGGTGTGCACGCAGACCTTGCAGTTTGTTCTGCAGTAGGTGCTCTGCTTGTGTGCGTTGCTCCAATGCTTCTAAATTTTCATATTCAAATAGTTTCATAATTTTTTCTAGCTCATGAAGCTTTTCAAATTATTCATTGATGTGGTCAGTCAACTCAGAATGTTCTGCTTTCAGCTTTGTATTTTCTCTTTTTACAGTCGCTATAATATTCAGGACCTCCTTGTAGTCTTCTTTCCATATATGCACTTTTGAGTTAGTACTCCCAGTGTCCTGGTGTGAGACTTTTATCTCTATGTTGAGGGTGTGAAGCTCCTTCTGAGAGCCTTTAAGATCCATACTAAGACTGTAGACAGCTTTTTGAGAGATGTCCAGTTCCTAAGCGAGACTGTGAAGTTCCTTTTTAGAGACTTTCAGTTCTATGCGGCAACTGCTGATTGTGGTGGGGAAGGGTTAACCAGGCTTATAATAAAGGTCAAGCCCACTTGGTTACCCCTGACCAGTGTTTTGGGGTCCTAGAGTGTCAGCACTTGGGCCAGGGCATTGTGTATGCATTACTGTGACTGTGTGCAAAATATGAGAAAACTGTAGCACATTGTAGCAGCAGAATGTGTAATTTTAACACACATAAGACAGGCCACAATATATTATATTACATAGGTATAGTTTAATGTGTATATATGTTGATGCCCTGTGAATGAACTGTGATTTTGAAGTCATGGCTACCAAGCTCAGTGCCTATGCGTCTCTGGACAGCCAGGACTTAAAAGCCTCAGAGATCCCAGGAGGTCTGAACCCTCTTGTCAGAAGGAAAAGCTAAAAAAAAGTGTAACCATATCCTCTGTTCAAAGGATCCCTGTCACCTAGATCAAAGTCCCACATATTGGCAAATGGGTAAAATATAGCACATTATCCTATACAGGGGACCAAGCCTCAAAGCATTTCTTGACAAGGGGGGTAGAGAAGGCCAGGGGCGTGGCTACAGAAGATATGAAGTGAGTAACCTTATTAAATATGAGAATATCATGAGACGTCCTCTGCTGAATATGATAAAAATTACATGTGTGTATCGGTGGGACAAAGTCGATGTCATGAGAGGGGGTTTGCCAGGCCAGAAAAAAAGGGGTCTCACACAGCTGGCCTCCCTAACTCATGTTGGGACAGGAGGGGTTAATGTATGACCTGTATATGATAACCTGCATTCCCCTCTAACATCTGTCTTTGTCCCAGATTATGGCTGCAAGTCCCCGCAGCCCTGTGTTTTTATATAGTGTTTTTCCAAATCAGGTCGGGAGGGAAAGGGTTAACTATATTGTGTGTATAATCCTGTGTTTCCTTCCCTGACATTTTCTGCCCCGGTTTGTAGCGTCAAAAATGCAGCTACCCTATGTCTCAGGGGTTAAAACCTGCAGCTCCATGGATGTCTATGGTATTTTTAAAACGACCTGCACTTTTTTACTTCAATAGGTGGCGCTGTCCCATTGAAGTCAATGGCGCCATAGGTTAACATGGATTCCTGGTAAGCGTTACTAGAAGGCTGACCCGAAACCGCAGGTTAAGGGGATAAGTGAACAAAAAAGTAATAGTGCGCAAAACTAAATCGTGACGTGATAAAGTGAAGGATAAATGAAATAAATAAATAAATAACTTAACCTAGGATTGAGCGTCTGCAGCTGTGATGGAATGGGGGGGCTCAGGATCCCCCTGGAGCTAGCAAATGGATACAAAAAAGACACAGCGCACAACGCTCATAGTGCATTACAAAATATTATTGACATATATAATAAATGGGTGAGTAATGTGCGTACATCAAATACAATAATAACGAGCAGTTTCGGGATATTTTACCCAACGCCTCCGGAGACCAGAATAGATGTCCTTGCAGGAGTGATGCTGCTGTCCTCGATATTGCAGGTTTACCAGTGTTCAAGCCTCATACTAGCACCCCAGTGCGCGACTTTGACTGTTTGTGAGCGGCGCCGAAATCCCCGTGGTGACGTCACGATCCAGGAAGCGCTCCACACGGAGGAGAGCGCTGGCGCCCAGCTGATGCCAAAGACTGCCCTGCTAAAGCACTGCAGGAATCAGCATCTCCCAGCCTACCTGTGCTTAGGGGAGCAAGGAACAGCAGAGGTTGTACACCAATTTCAATAGGACCCTGCAATATCGAGGACAGCAGCATCACTCCTGCAAGGACATCTATTCTGGTCTCCGGAGGCGTTGGGTAAAATATCCCGAAACTGCTCGTTATTATTGTATTTGATGTACGCACATTACTCACCCATTTATTATATATGTCAATAATATTTTGTAATGCACTATGAGCGTTGTGCGCTGTGTCTTTTTTGTATCCTAAGGGGATAAGTGACTGGGGTGAACTTGGAGTGCGTCCTCGCTTCATAGTATCCGGTTGATCGGGATTTTTGTGGGATCCGGCCTCCATCTTTAACCGATACAAGTTCAAACTGATTAAAAGGTGAATCTCCTGTTCTGCACTAGGTAGGAGTGTAATTCTTTCGACTCTCGCACAGTGGCAGGCAGTATGAAACAGACGGGCAAGGTCCCAGAGGGTGGTGCCCGTAAAACACCCACCTTGGCAGCTGCAGAGTTATGTGTTATAGAGATAGGGGGAGAACTGTAGTCACTGCAGTGTTATAATGTAGAAACTGTATCTTAGCGAGTGAACATCCCATCAAGCTAATTTTTGGAATGTAACAAATATGCATGTGGAAAAGCCTGTCCCGATGTTGGTATGCTATTTAGACAACTAGAAATTAATGTTTTAGCCATATTATGTTTTTCCTATAATTTCTAGCTGTAAGCAATCCTGGCTTGTGTGTCCGTGTGCTATGCTAATGCATTTCAAAGGAGGTAATTAGTGGCTTTGTTAAGAGCTGCATTTCCAGAGACCCCTGTGGGTAGGTGACAGAGTGGCTGGAGAGATATGATCAGCAAGGTATCTGACGCTTAGTATGCAAGCAGTGGATAGTAAATATGTGATAACCATTTGGCTTGTCAGAAGTCACACCTTTAGACAAAGCAGTACCAGTCTAAATGTCACCCCAAGAGTTAAGTGACAAAACCCTCCAACGCCGAATCCCTTCAATGTAATGTATGCAATAAGCAAATGAGCAGGATAGGACAAGGGGGTTGGCAAAATAATGCTGTAGTAAAGTCCCCAGACAGACCAATAATCCCTGAAGGGTAAGATGAGTGGTCAGAAACCCCAATCAAACCCTCATTGGGATGGTTCCTGGACTCAGAATATGTATTCAAAGAAAATGAAGAATGATACTCACAGATGCCCCCGTCCAATATGTCCTGATAGGCGTGCAGCCAAGTGAAGTGATGCTAATCTTAGAGATGGAAAGAGAAAAAACTGGCGCACAGCCAAGAGTGGGTCCCAAATGATGTATAAAAATTATTTCTTTATTAATCCATCATTAAAAAGGAGGTAAACACCCTCCTTTTCGTTTAGTGTAAAATACACTTTATCAAGGAGTATGTACTGTTCTAACATTACTTCCTTATATACACCCCTTTAACCTCCCTTTTCGCGCCACAACTGATGACGTCGGCACGCCCACAATGCGTGATGACGTCACTCACTCTCTGGGCCGTCCCCCCAAGCCCTCCGGAGCGCCCAGGGGAGGGACCCCAGATCCCCAGCACCCCCTCAGCATGATCTCATTATGGAGGTAATGCAGATGAGTCCGGCACTTACCCCCTGATAACCGCTCCACCGGTAAAGGATGATACGGGCGCCCTGCTCACCACGTCACAACCAGGGGCGGACCCACACGGCAAGCGCCGGACCCAAACTCCACCCCTCTCTCATGCCATTCAGTGGGTGAAGCCAGGGAAAGGGAGCCCCACCTCCTGAGACCTCGGAGCCAGTGGGAGCACGTCCAAAGCAATGAACACGCCCCCACATCATCATCTGTTGTTGGGCAGAGACTGAGGGATATACAGACTATATTACTTTATTAACATTAGTTCTTATAGACATTCCCTATAAATAAATATCTATAGTACAACTTCAATGAAAATAGTATAAAAACATAACAGACAAACATACCAAAATCTTCATAGAAACTGTGCAGTAGATATATTAATAATAGTTGATATTGTAAATAATAAAAATAAATTCTAATTTTTCAATATCCACAAATCCAAAATACCCCAATACTAAGGAGAAAAACATAGCATAAAAAATCCTAGAATTACAATATCATTTGGTAATACAAAAAGAGAAGAAATTATTACACTTGAAAACATTGAGTTACTAGGATATTAAACAGTTTTGACAGAACCTCTTTGTGCTTTTTGTACATAGGACAAAAGAGTACTGTTTTATCTATAGGGGTATAAAAGATTTACGACCACTTCAGTACACACTATATATCCTTGGAATTATATGACATTATAATAAAATAATAATTCTAAATCCTAAATGAGTGTACGCAAAAAGTCCCTTTCAGATTTTTGACACTTACAAATCTAAATACACATTATTTTTTTAGAAAGCGACATGCATCCATATGTATTCAAATATTTAAACTGTTTAGACTAGAATTAAGACTATGGGGGCTATGCACTAAGCTCCGAGCTTTCGCTCTGGCCTGAAACAAATTAGCACGTCCCACAAAAAATGAAGCCGGCGGCGCGATTCACTAAGGCCCGCAGCCCATTTTTTATCGGACGTGCCCAAAACTGACTTATCGTGCGTGCAATGTATTTCCCCCATGCTATCGCACTTAAAGTTCCCGTACACTAATTGAAAAAAAGCCGCTTGTAACATTCGCATGGAGATTTGCAATCTCCATGCAAGGCTGTTACAGGCGATCGTACAATAAATAAATACATTTTAATTATAGTGTACATGAGCAGGGGGTCTCCGGAGCTGACCCGCGTTGGTTTCAATTCAAAAGAAGATTTGGGTACCTTTGCTGGATCTTCATGGCGGATGGCATCGGATGCTGTTGGAGGCCTTCAAAGCTTCCTGTTTCCCCGGGAGTCGGAGGGCCACCGCTTCTAATGGTAAGTAATATATTCAATGTTTGTAAATGTCTCTTTTTACAGGTTTTTTCATTGGATGTGATTTTTGATTTTTTGGGGGAGGCACATTCACTGATAATATATTAATCTGTACCACTTTAGGGTACAGATTAATACATTATTATTACAATATTTGGGGGGCATTTGTGGCTTGGAATTGCTGTTGGTTTTTTTAATGTCAGTTTCTTAGGTGGATGTAATTGTTTGTATTTTTCCTGCTTAATGTAATAAAATGTTTGCGATTGGTGTTCGTTTGTAGTTAATGTTGTACTATGTTGGCTAATGCGTTTTATGGTTCTTTCAGAGATTGTTTGAATGTATTTCTTTGTCTTTTATTGTTTACATTCATTAATGTTGTAATTAATTGTTTTGATTGGTTAGTGTTACTATCATTTTGAGTTGGTTTAGGAATTAATTGGTTTCATTGGTTAATGGTTTAATTAATTCATTGTTGATGTGGTTACTGCTTGTATTGATTGGATTAGCTGGCTACTGTTTTTATTGACTTTATTTAGGTATGCTAATGCAGTGTTTAATAATGGGCAAATAATCTATTATCCATATCTGGATAATAGTTATTTTGCACATTATTGTACTGTATGTGTTAGGGGGGTGTATTTAGTTAGAAATAATGTTTAGTATTTTTGTTGGCACAAAATTGGTACCGCAGGCCCGTGGGTACCCCAGGACTCCCGCGGGGACCCAGGACAGCCGCAGGGTCAGCCGGGGACACCCGCGCGACCCTCGGCCTCCCTCTGGGACCCCTGCGGGGTCAGCCGGGGACACCCGCCGGCCTGTTGTATTGGTGTTGCGCATGCAAAAAAGGTAAACAAAGAATTTTTTCTAAGTCCAGCTTTTTTTATCACCAGCCTTTAGCTGGTGAGCTTTATTCAGCGCAACTTTAACGTACGATCAGTTTGCGTTGCTTAGTGAATCCCGCAGAAGGGCAGGATTCAGCGCAAACAACTGATCGTACGATCAAAGTTGGACTTAGAAAAAATTTCAAGGAAAAGCCAGTTTTAGAGCGCAAAGTGCCTGTTTGCGCGGCTTAATGCATAGCGCTCAGCGGAACTTCACGTTCTAAAAGCACTTTGCGCTCTTAAAACGACTTATCACTGCTTAGTGCATAACCCCCTATATGTGTCTGAATGAGCTATTTCTTTAATCTCCAAGAAAATGTGCCAGGTTCCATTCCACATTAAAATTCTCAGGGGATTTGGTGTTTAACAAAAAAATCTATTTGGATTCCATACGGTCTAAGAGTTTGATTGTATCCCCACCCCGTTCTCTGGGTATAACTTTATCAATAGCCATAAAGCTAAAGTTATCAATTCCCCGATTTCTACATTCAGTGAAATGTTTCGCCACAGGGTGTGACAGGTCTCCCTTCTTAATTAGCCTGACATGATCCTGTATCCTTAGTCTAAGCATTCTTGTCGTTCTTCCCACATATCTCATCCCACAGCCACACAAGAGTAGATACATGACGAAATTGGAATTACAATTGATAAAACTGTAAATTTTAAATCTCCTTTTTGGACTGCAGGATGAGAAACATTTGGAAGGTACCATATATCTACAAATAATACAGGCTCCACACTGATAGGAACACTTAGTAGAAAAATCTATCCTCTTTTTATCATCTTTAAAGATGTCACTAGGAGAAATAAATCCTGCTATAGTCTTTGCTCTCCTAAAGACACACTTTGGGCCTGATTTAAGACAGTCTTTCAATGAGGGATCCATTTGTAATATATTCCAATGTCTGTGTAGAATTGACTTAATCTGATTACTACTCCTCTCTATGAATCTTTCCTTCAGTTCCCCAGACTGAGAAAGGAATCCCTCTAGAGTAGAGCAATTCCTTCTCAATCTGAGGAACTGCCCCCTGGGGATTCCAGAGATCAAAGGACGTGGGTGACAGCTTTACGCTCTCAGGAAGGAGTTCCTTGAGTTCTCCTTTCTGAAGGTGTTAGTTTGAATTTGTTGATTAACATCAATATATAATAGAAGGTCCAGAAATTTAATTTGTTGTATATTATAATCATAAGTGAATTTTAAATCATAAGTGTTTGTGTTTACATATACCAAAAACGATTTTAACGTGTCTATATCCCCCTTCTAAATTAAAATCAAATCATTGATAAAACGTTTATAAAAAATAATATTGTTTCTGAAAGGGTTAGTGCTAGTATAAATAAAATGTGCTTCCCACCACCCCATAAATAAATTTGCATAAGAGGGGGCAAAACTCATCCCCATCGCCGTGCCTTTAAGTTGTAAGTAAAACTTGTGTTCAAATAAAAAATAATTGTGTGTTAATAAAAAGGTGATTGCTTCTATAATAAAAGTAGTGTTGAAAAGTGAGTTTTCTGAACCTTCTAAGAAATATCTGACTGCCGTCCTAGTTCATGTCTGATTATCGTGTACAAAGAGGTCACATTTAGTGTGACCCATATATATGATTGATTCCATTTGATCTCCCGGATTTGTCCCAGTATGTCCCCAGAGTCAAGGATGAAGGAGGGCAATGCTCTGACAAATGGTTGTAGATACTTGTCTATATAGCGTGATAAACCATATCCCAAAGATCCTATGCTGGAGACTATTGGTCGACCAGGTGGGTCGACCAATGTCTTGTGGATCTTTGGGAGATGGTGAAAGATCAGAATTACCGGGGTTGGGTTGAAGATGAAGTCAATTTCATTTTTGGAAAGAACATTGGTAAATCTACCTAAGTCCAGAAGATCCAATAAGGATTTCATAAAGAGACTGGCTGGGTCCCGTGGGAGTGCAGAGTAGGTGGAAGAATCTCCAAGTTGGCGATAAGTCTCCCCAAGATAATTTGTCCTACTCTGCGCAACCACGCCCCCCTCCCCTGTCTGCTTTTTTTATTACCAATGTATGATTATTCTGTAAAGACTTCATCGCCAACCTTTCCTCTTTGGTGAGGTTGTCCCGACCACCTTGCCCAAATGAAAAGCCTTGTGAAAGTAACCTGAGGTCTCTAATTACCAGATTTTCAAACATTGTAATATAGGGACCCTTTGCGTACGTAGGATTGAAAATAGATTTTCTCTTTAAGTGGGAATTCCACTCACTGAAAAATGGAGTATATGTAATGTCCATCTGTTCATCCTGTTCCCCCCATGGTTCGTCCATGTCCCTCAAGGTACAAAAATCACTGAAGGAGGACAGACGAGCCATGGGGGGGTGGCGATGAAGGACAGATGGACCCGATGATATTGGATTAGAAATGGGAACTAGATCTCTTTCTGTACTATGGTCAGGACTGTCAGCGGCAGAAAATAGGAAATCCTCTGAACTTTTTTGATGAAATTATTTTTTTACAGTGAATTTACGCATATATTTGCGGACGTCTATTACTGTTTCAAACAGATTGAGGTCCGCATTGGGTGCGTATTTTAAACCCTTGTTTAATGGTGAAATTTCTGCCACTGACAGTTCCTCTCCAGAGAGATTGATCACATTATCATTGTTACTTAGGAATTCATTTTCTCTTTGGAGTCTTTCGCTTTTCGGCCGCTCCTTTTCCCCCTCCTCGTTCCCTGTCGTTTTTTTGGAAGAGAGCAAAGTTCTTTTGTGACTGTTGGGTACTTTTTGGATTGAACGTCGACAAGTCAGATCTCGAATGGTAGCCACCCTGGATGAGTCCCTCATCTTTTTTCTGTCTGGCTGTCTCTCGTGAAATGTATCCTGCTTGATCGTCTACATCTACAAAGGAAACTGCATGAGAGGAGGGCTCCTTGTCTGATATTTCTGAATCCCCACTTTGCTGGTCATTTCTCCCCTTAAGGATAGATTTCCTAGGAGTAGATCTAAATGTTGAGTTGTTCCTGGGGGTGCCATATTTCCGGTCGGTGTTCTGAGTTACTCTCTGCCAGCTATATACCTGTTTCTTGTCGTAATCAGACTTGTCACGGTCGAATTTGCTCTGTTTCTACGCCATTATGTCCCTCTCAATATCTTCTATGGTCCTTAACAGTATGCGGTCACCCCACCCAGACTCACTGGCTCCAGATATTCTGGCCCCTCTTTTCTAAGCAGTGCTATTCCAATGTGCACTGTTCATGTCTAAAACTTCCATGGGGAGTTCTGATACCTCTCTCCCACATTACCTGGCAGGATCTGATAGGAGGAAGATAATTCCTTGCCAATAGGATGAAGCTAATGTTAACCTCCAAGGGCACCATCTATAAAGGTACCTGTAACCCTCATCCCTGTGTGATTCATCCAAGATTTTAAGTTCCATCAGATGCTAATATTCATCTAAGTGATTCATGACTTATCCAAAGAAACAACTGACTTTGGTCCAAGTACAGCGGCAGCGGTTCCGGAACGCAAGGGGTTAAAACCATCGTAACAAAGAAACTTCGCCTGCTTCAGGATTTCGTTAGCACTGGGGATTCCAGAATGAATCCCAACATTCCAGAACGAAATTTTCTCTTTTGGCAGACATATAGGGTCGGCAAGTTGCCCCCTAGCCAAACAGATTGTGACCTAGATACTTTATTTCTTCAACATTTGTTCTATGGACATTTTATTTCGTTCCCTTTACCCAGTAAGTGTTTTATCAAGTGTAATCTGAAGTTGTCATGTGTTTGTCTATCAAGGAAATAAATGACAATTTATTTTGCCCTCCTTGTCGTGCTCAATCGAGAATCCCAAAAATATAAAAATTGTTCATAAGTACTGGTCCACCATGACAGTTGCACATGATGATTACAGACACGGGGGGTCTAGCGGGTATTAAGAGACAGATATTAATATTTCTCTGAATTGTAGGATGACCCGGTTATGTTTAGTATCATTGGGACTGGCATGCGTGCTGGAATGTATTAATATGTCTCACGTGTCAGGAAGTATTACAAAACTGAAGTTATGAGTACATTTAGATATGAAAAGCAGTTTTTAAACGTCCTTTGGGGCAGAATAAGACTGTCAAACTCACCACTGATTTACGACAGGGAGGCATTATGTCTTCAGGGGAGTAGGCTTGGCTAAATATGCTAAGTGGCTGAAATGCAAAGTTGGCACATGCTCACAGCATACATTGAAGCTTCTGCAGGGCTACCTGAAGTACTGGCAGAGCATGCCCATAGGTGGGGGGGTTTGATTCCCACGCAGTGATTTGCTGCAGACTGACAGGATGGACTTTGAGAGTTTTTAAAAGGTCATGCAGTCAGTCAGAGGGTTAGTTCCATCTAAGAGATCTATCTAAGTTTTTCATGAGTTCAATCTGTTCCATCTTGTGTGATTCACCTGAGATACAGTTCCATTTGAGAAGTTCCAGCTCTGAGTAAATCGCCTAAATTTCTCAGAGGCTAAGTGACCAGAATCCAACAGCAAGAGGCCACAGGAAGGAAAAGTGCCCGAGAATTATTTTGCTGTGTGTTTGCAACTAGAAAAGATTAGTTTTGTTTTCCCAGCTTCCAAAGTAAGTGTGTCTTTTTCCTGTAATTTGTGTAACATAGTTGTGTACGTTCGTTATGTGAATAAACGCAATTTATTTTTAGCTCTCTGCTTTTCTCAATCAATGATCCCGGTAATTAAAAGTCTTAATAAGCTTGGTCTACTGTGACACTGATCTCTTGGTGTGAGGCATCCAGTGCAATGCGGAGAGTATGAACCTCATTCTGAGGTATGACCACCTCTCTATGGCAATTGCAAACCTCTTGCTGAGAGACTCCAATCTCTTTCAGTGCATCCTTATATTTCTTTTTCAAGTTAGCAATCATTTTGTCAGACTTGCTCTGCATTTCATCCATGGCGTTAACAGTAGTGTTCGCAGTATCTAGATCCATCCTTAGATTCTCTAATTCGGCTTGGCCACAGAGTAAATTGTGAGCACAGTCTTCTGTAGCTCAGCATTATTTTCTCTCTCCAGTTTCAATTCTTCACAGAGCAGATCACAGTTACCCCTGGCAGCTTGTAGTGCATCTTCAAGGCTTATGAAGGGATCGTCACTCACTGGTTACGGCTCTGCTTCCCTGGTATGGTTGGTTGACGGTTCCTCACTGTTGTCATCAGACAGACACTATCAACCCCAATAGGATCTATCCTGGATCCTTAGAAATATGTGGATAAAAAGAAAAAATAGGGGAGCACAGAATCAATATACAGTCCTACAGGTGGGCAGACTTTGCTTGCAGAGTTTGCAGCTCTCACAGGCGTCTCTGTAGACTTTTTCTTTTTCTTCCTTTCTTTGGTAGGTAGGTTCTGAAACATCAGCAGTACAGTGTACACATTCTTTCTCAACAGTGATACTGGATGTGCACTTGCTAACAAAAACTTCTGAACCTTCCTTGTGAACACAGTGCATTGCTTGCTGCTGCAGTTCCTTGGTTCTTTGAAAAAAAGATTCCTCTGGCTACTGCCCTTTTTATGGGGTCACATTGGGATCATCCTCATCATCCAAATACGGCTTGAGGGGACATTGCTCCCTTTGGCTGGGCTCTTTACACCAGGGACACATTTTCTTCCCATTCTTGCAGAGTCTGTATTTGACTTCAGCAGGCTGGCCATTTTAAAATCCCATGGGTTTTTCTTCTTGTATTTCACCAGTGGTGGGGGTAGACTCTGGTAACAGCATCAGTCCCTTTGTTGGTTCACCATATGTCGCAGTCCTCCCAGTCAAACGGTGGTGTTGTGGCTTTTTCCAGTGTAGTGTAGTTCTCCTGCCTGGATGTATAGCCCTTTAAATCTGGTCACTTCTGCACGTGATTCTTTGTTTTGTTACTCAGGCTGTTTGCAGGAACTGTATGCAGGCAAAAGCACAAAAATTTTACAGGCAGTCTCTGCGGTCCCTTTTATGTTCAAGGGCCATCTCTCACCCCACTTTTAACACCATATGTAAGAGATGTGTGCAGAGGTACATATAATGGAGACTGATTGAGCCTGTTCCTTTATCCAAGCAAAACATAAAAAACAACAACATAATCCCTTATCCCTTTGTAAGGGCTAACTTACTTTCCCAGACCCTATCTGCAGGACTGGAGGGATATTCCCATTACCAGACTATCACCCCAAAGTCTCAGGAAGTACCTTAAGCAGGTGTCCCTCCATGTCAGTCTCTGGCAGGTTCCTGGTGATCTGTGTCCAGGAAATACCTTCCTATCTCTAGTCCTTTGTGCCTTAAATGTCCATATTTCTTTTTGCTTAATCTCAGCACAGCCTTTGTGCTCAAGACATTGTCTGTGTGCAGGCTTCTCTGCTCTCCTTCTATCAGCCCAAATGTGAGCTAAGGAATCTCCCTCCTGTTTCTCACATCAGGCTTTTAACAGAGCTCTCATTAGTCCAGGTGGCGACTAGTTAATTGAGTGGCTGCAATTAACTATCTCTCTGCTGGATTCTCAGAGCGCTGAGGCTGCTTTATTTAAATAGGTATACGTCCCTGTTACAAGGTCATTAGTTATTCCTTGATCTAGAAATACTAGTAGAAAGAGGGCAAATGCATACAAGAACCTTCTTTAAAGAAGTGCATTGTAACAACTATCTCTCTGCTAGCAGTAGCCACAAAGAATCGTGGCTGAGGAATATCCCACAAGGCGAATTTAGACACCATAAACGCAACTACTCAAGGAAGGAAGATTATAATAAACAAATCAAATTGTAAATGATCAAATTTACTAATCAAATTACAAAATGTAATTGTACAAATTGATGTACAACACATTTTTAAGCAGAAAATATAAAAAAAACAACCATCAACGAAGCACTTCAAAAAGTTGAAGCAATTAAAATGGAGGAGATGATAATATACAAAACAGGTCCAAGAGAATCCGAAAGAAATATTAATTAGATGATTTCATATATAACTAATTATAACAAATATGCCATAAATATCCAAAAAGTTCTTAAAAAACATTGGCACATATTGCAAAATGATGAATGGCTTAAAGAAATCATCCCTTAAAATCCCAAAATGATTTTCTTTTGCGCGCCCAATTTGAAAAACAAATTAGTATCAAGAAGCCTAGTGAATTTATAGAAAGACTCCTGGCTGACAATTGGGAAAATAAGTTTCCACAGATGTTTAAATTGTAGGGCCTGTAATGCAAATTAAAAAAAAAAGAAACAAACAGTAAGGAATTTTACTCCAACAACCTGCAAAGAATTTCAAAATAAAAAATAATATTACATGCACCTGTGTCGTTGTAGTGTACATGCTGGAATGCACACGCAAACTCCAGTATATAGGGAGGACAAAAAGAAAACGGAAAACACGACTAGGCGAACATGCATGAAACATTGAGAAGGGCCTAGAGAGTCATAGCGTCTCCAATCACGTTAAAATATAGCATAACAGTGATCCAAGTCACCTCCAATTTTGTGGTATAGAGAGCGTCACAGCAGATTGGAGAGGGGGTGATTACATTAAGAAAATCTCGCAGAGGGATTCATTCTGGACATTCACCGTCAAGACATTGGCACCATTAAGTTTGAACATTGAATTTGACTTCATATCCTTTTTGTAATATCCCCCACTAGTTTACTTTTATATATTGATATGCTTTGACATGTATTTATTATATTTATTCTATGTATTATCATTGGTATAGGGTCGTATGACTGAGAATGCATCCAAAATTAGAGGAATGTATTTTTAGAGTCAACAGTTTTTATCCTTCACCTGTAATCATCTTTAAATAGATTTGTATTATTGCAATATTTGATACTACACATACATCTTAATTTTCTAGTTAATATATTTTATTTTATGTACAGATAGTACGATATACTCATATTTAACTGATATAATTTTATATAGCCACAGTGTTTTAAACTATTTTTAAATTATCATCTTAGCATTTATCTAGCAATTTATATACCAAGTTAAATTATATCTAATCATGCTTCCTAGCTCCTCTCCCTATCTTTTAACAGGAATCTAATGTTGCTATCTTTATTTCAATATATAGTTTGATTTGACCTATCCAATCCCTTGGTCACAAAATTAGTATGTTAACTTTGCCATGTCAATATAATTTAAAATATCAGTCTTATTCTAGGTCATTTGTGGGTTTCCTCTCTCCCACAGATGACCCTGGATACTATTATATATTACTCTTTGTAGCTATCAGTCTCTTTCCCAGTTCATTTATGAACTTGTGCCGCTAGCCTCCTTACACAATAGGGCAGATCTGATTTGGGATGCATAATCTGTATGTCTTAAATGCACTTGTCCATGTCATCCAATCTTATTAATGTCAACATCAATTATGTAAATCGCCGCCTGCCAGCTAGTAGGTACTTAAGAAGCCCATCTAGACTGGCGACACAACCCCTGACAAAGGGAAGAACCTTCGCGAAATGCGTAGGGTGTCCCAGCGGAGCCATTGTAGTTGTGCATTGTGACATCACGACTCATAGTACAATCAAGAGTGTGAACGCAGCCTACAGTGCCTTGCCAGGGGAAGGTAAGACCCGGATTGAGGGGAGCGGATGGCCCCCAGAGAAAGGACCCCCAGCAGCGTGACAGATCAAGCTGTGGAGACTGCAGTGCCAGGACTGAGGTTTCCTCCTTATGCCTAAACTTGAAAGCTTAAATTCAACCGCCTATGTTTTAAGGAAAAGTTTGCGAGTTGTCAATCGCAAGTTTTCTATTTATCTTTTAACCATTAAACAGTATTATGCTATGCTGTTCTTGCCTTTCTCAATACAATGAACCACTAAATGAAGTTTTCTGAGGATATCTATGCATCTCTGAAGGACACTCTGTAGTTTGAGCTAAGTACTACTCATACACACTGAATATTTTAAGTGTTACATGACATTCTAGGTGTTTATACCTTCCTATCTCTAGTCCTTTGTGCCTTAAAGGCCACATTTATTTTTGCTTAATCTCAGCGCAGCCTTTGTGCTCAAGACATTGTCTGTGTGCAGGCTTCTCTGCTCTCCTTCTGTCAGCCCAAATATAAGCAAAGGAACCTCCCTCCAGTTTCTCACATTATGTAGTTAGGGTGAGGTAAGGTGCTCAAAAGTGTCCTATACACAGGAAAGAGGGGAGTACAATCTGGATATTGATTATTATCAATGCATGCATTTGAGTATTCAAAAGTTGGGGCACCAGATACCCTGAAGGTGGGGGTAGGTAGTCCAGAGACAACTCTAGATGGTGATCCCCTAGAACTAACACATACAATTCTAAGCCCACCTCCATCTATAGACACCCTGAGTTCTTTTAAGGATCAGCGATCAGGTGCGAAAGGTGTGAAATTGTTAAAGAAGGAGGACCTTCTCGTTGCAGAGTAATATAATTGACTTGAGTGTATCAGAGTCATACAACTTGGGGGATTGAAATCCCACATTAAAGAAAAGTCATCTTTATCCTACCTTCATTAAAGGTCCATATCTAACAATGTCGAGAACCTAGTCATTAGGGACCTGAGAGTATTAGCTCAGGGCTTTTCTTTTTTCTCAACTAAGAATGATAATTGAATAAAGGAGAACGTGTGCTGCCATTAAATCTTTGCAGAAGACATGCTGGTAATTAAATATGCAGACAAGGGGGGCGCTGTGGGTGGTTCAGAGTAGGACTGACTATTTCAGGAGGGCATTCGCCAACTTGGTGATGTGTCCTCCTACTCTGAACTACACAGGGATCCAACAGAATACTTTTTGAAGGAACTTTAGATCTGGTGGATTTGGGATCAGCATACGTTAGTTCTAAATAAAGATGAATCAGGGTTTATAAATCAAGTTTAAAACCAGTCTTCCCATCTACCACCATCTCTCCCAAAAGATTCCACAAGACTTTGTCGACCCTCTGGTCGGCAATAGTCTCCAGTCATTGGATCTTTGGGAGATGGTCTGTCGAAGATATGTCAATGCCTATTGCAGCCTTTGTTAGGCAACTGCCATCTTCATCTTGGAGTCAGCGATTTGCTGACAAAGATGGGAGTGGATGGAAAGTGAATGGAATCAGGAATTTTTGTGGGTAACTATGGATGTGGTCTCCCTGTATTCATTATACGTCATGACGCTGGCATGCAGGGCTGTCGTCACTCATAGAATGTCGGGGTAGCTCATTACCAATGATCACTTCATTATGGAAGCCATAGTGTTTCTCTTACACACACATTATTTTCTTTTGAGCACAATTTTTACTACAACTTGGGGTACGGCAATGGGGACCGAGCTTTCGCCCCCTCTATGCCAATCTTTTATGGGTGGTTGTGGGAAATGAAATTTTTATCTTTAAACAGCACTAACACTTTTAGACACAATATTTTTACAAACGTTTCATAGAACGACCTTATCTTTATTTGGCACGGGAGCACAGATGAGTGTTTATTAGCATTTTTTGATTATGTAAACAATAACACGGTTAGATATATCACTTTGTACTATGGATTATCATGCACATCACATAGCTACCTGGACATTCTGTTTTATAGTGATCTAGAGAAAATATGACAATCAGTGTTTACAAAAAAGTTAATTCAAGAAATTCATTTTTTGAGGGCGGACAGCGGTCACCCCGGGTCAGTGATTAGGGGATACCCAAAGGTCAGACTCGACTGAGGAGGAATTGCTCACAATGAGTGATTTCCTGACTCAGTGAGGGCTTGACTAATAGATTTGTTGAAAGAGGTTATGACAGAGGAGACCCTCCAATCAACTCTCCAAGCAAAGAAGTAGTTGAGATGATTAAAAGGAAACCGTTATTACCCCGAGAACTACCAGGGTGGAGGGATGCCAGGAAAAGCAATAAAAAGGATTTTATGGGACCAAGAACGAGTGTCCAATGTTTATATCGCAAATATAATAATCCAGTAGTCAAGTGAAGAAGATTATAAATAAACAGTGGGACTTTACAAATGGATCTATTCTAGTGATACAACCAAACAGGGTCCAACGGTGTAATGATAGACGGGCCAAAAATTGGCAGCATTCATTTCACCAAGTGTCATTACCACCCCCCTAGGTAATCTGATCGTTTTCTGACCAGGGGTCCTTTAGGTGCAACCAGTGCAACATGTGCGAATTTATGAGACCATCAAGACATGTCTTTTCCCACAATCCACACAAGCAGTTAATTAACATTCATAACTTCATAACTGTAACACAAATATGGTGGTCTATTTGATCAGCTGTGGTTGGAAAAGTATGTCGGTCGGACCACAAGAGCCTTGAAGACAAGGATGCAGGAGCACTGTAGATTAATACGGAAGAAAGATCTAGAGCACCCTGTATAAAGCACTTTACAGAATGTGACAAGGGGGGTATGGAATTTCTCGTTTTTGGGTATTGAGAAATTACAAAAAGGAGAGAGGGGGGAGATATTGTGAATACTTTGAACTGTTAGAGAATCCTTCTGGATATTCACGTTTGAAGAACGATTTCCTGAAGGGATAAATATAGAGTGGACCATTAACCACTTCTTGAGATAATAACAAACTACACTCCTTCAGATAACATTATGATTCCCGAAAATCGACCCTGTGCTACTAAAGACTAGCAGAGCATTTATGATTAATCCCCGTCTCTCCCACACTTCTATTGGTCATATAGCCCAGTCTCTTTTCCAGCTTTTTGATTAGTTACATAGATGTTTTTCCAATTGAATTCCCTAGCTTTACAAAAGATTCGTTTTTTTCTGACAAAGAGAAAAAATTGCAGTACATATATGCTAGAAAACGAATCATTGTCCAACATATTGCATAGGTCTAGTTATTAAGGATATTGATTCACCTACATACTCTACAAATGTTGTCAATGCCATGTCTGCATAATCAATAATACATTTTCCTTGGGTGCCCCACAAGATGAGAAAAATATAAAAATATATTTGTTTGATTAATTATGTCTCACTGTCATCACAAGAATGCTCATTTGTTTTACACGAATTTATTGTTTTTAGATGTGTTTTGTTATGTATATATATATTTTTTAATTATAAATGTATGTTTTGATTTTTGTTAAATGGCTGCCCAGTATCGCTATATACATTTTTTAGTGCATAGAACCAATTTTTTATCAGATCCATAGCATTAGTTATAAACACAAATTTTTGAAGCATAGAATAACATTTATTGATTTTGTATATATGTCTCTTGGTTTATGATCTTTTTGCTCACATTTTTTTACGTCCATTTTTGTTTAATTTTCATTCACATGTAATCCTCATGATTGGGGGATGGAGAACATGCTCCATATTTCTGCTTTCTCGGTGAGTTCACTCAGGATGATAAAGCTGGTTGGAGTATGGACATCTAGTCTCACTACTGGGGGGTGTAACATGTGATGTGATGGTTATGACACTCACAATTTTTTAGCCATACATAGTTGAGATCCCATCACAAGATTGTGTGTTGTGCTGTTTTATAGCAGCAGCAGGCACGTAGAGCTGGGATGGGGGTGGATACAGTCCTCCCTGTGATCACTCCTCACCTGTGTGGCACTCCCCTCCCGTAGGGCATTCCCCTGCAGTGGGGGGGAGATTCGTTGCGGCTGGGTTACTCCCCTTTCAGAGCCCGCGATGCGCAATGCGCGAGACTAGTGAGTTTCTATTGGTTATGACACAAACGTGACGTCACAGATATCGCGAGATTTGGCGGCCATTGCTACAATAAACGCTCTGTATATCGTGTGGAAGCACTTCTTGATAAAGTGCTATGCACGAAACGCGTAGAAGGGTTGCATCCCTTGATTTTATGACACTTCCAATAAAGATCAGATATTTTTGGCCAGACCTGTTCTTCCTTTGGATCGCGGTGCGCTGCATTAAAATACTCTCACATTATGTAGTCACATTCGCCAAAATGTAGTCAGCAATATCATTGGCTGCGCAGCTTCTACAGTTAGGTGCATGCCATTGAACATTGTTAAATGCATACAGTATGCATCTCATCACATCTATAGGCGCATGGGTGTACTGTATGTGAACTAGAGACGACCCCCCCGAGAAAAATAATTGTTGGGAACTGACCGAGGGGACTGCGGGAATGATTGTGGGAACTTCTTTAGGGAACTGACTAGTTTAAACTAAATATTACAGTAATCCTTTTTTTTCTTACTCAGAAAAGAAACTTTGTCATCGGGCTGAGAACGACATATGGAGGGATTTTGGGGGGATAATATCGCTTTGTAACGATGCTGCACACTGCTGAATCTGATCAGTGCCATTTTATGATTAGGATAGAATAACTGAGCTTTTTACATTCTTTTTTTACTACTGTACTGTATAATAAACCCAAAAAATATAAAGTATGCATTATTTCGTACATGTATTACAGTACAGTATGTGGTTCTCCTGTAATAAAATATACAAATATGATAATGCATTTTAATACTGTTTTGATGTATTGTAATGCGCAGTTAGTAAAAAAACATTAAGGTGTACGTAATTAAAACATACAGGTAAATTAATAAAGCAGCAGCAATTTATTTTATTGGTGGGGTGCAGTAAGTACAAATACATTAATGGGTCCAATACAGTAAAAAAACTTGACAGTATGAATACAATCTACAAACAATCAACATTATTTTTATGGTGGAGTATTGTAAGTAAAAAAAACTTAATGGTGGTACTGTAATAAAAACCTACAGGTATATTAATAAAGCAGCAATTTATTTATTGTGGGTTGCGTAAGTAAAAACATTAATGGTGTCCCAATACAGTAAAAATAATTGACAGTATGAATACAATCTACAAACAACAACATTATTTTTATGGTGGAGTACTGTAAGTAAAAAAAAACTTAATGGTGTACTGTAATTAAAAAAATACAGGTTATATTTAAAAAAAGCAGCAATTATTTTATTGGTGGAGTACTCTAAGTAAAAAAAACATTAATGGTGTACTGTAATTAAAATATTACAGGTATATTTTAAAAAAACATATTAGAATACAATTTAAACAACTAAACAAGTCAGAAATGAATCAACATTTTAACAGACCACCAATCACGAAGCGAATTCGATCCCCAGAGATTGTCCTTCAGGGCCGCTGCCTTGTATGCCTCAAAATGGCATTATGGAGTCTCGCACGATTTTCATTAAAGGATCGGTAATTGAAAAATGCGCCGCAATCCTCCCACAATAGTCTTTCTTAAAATTTCAGGAAGAGCCTTTTCTCTCGATTCCCTGTTGTAGGTTTAACATTGTAGTTTAGTTGCAAAGAGTGATATATTAATGCTGAAACATAAGACAAAACAACAGATTCACTGCAAATAGGTCCTCTGTGATGGTATGTGTCTGAAGCAGCAGTAATCACAACAATTGGTTAATATTGGTCTGAGTTACAACTGCACACGGAGCTGCCTGATGGATATATAACCAGACCAGCCCCCAGCAGCTGACAAGCACATTCCACAGTCTGTATACATAATGTAAGTGCCTACGGCAATGTTTGGCACGCCGCCAATTACTGTTATTGAGCAGGATCAGCAGAGATACATTTTACCGGTTTGAGACAGTGCACAGCAACCTCCCAATGACGTCACTACGTCGAACGCTCTACGCGTTTCCCTCCTACATGGAGGTTCGTCAGGAGCGAGTGAGTGGCAGTGGAGGGAAGTCTGAAGATTTATAGCGTCTCTGGTTGCCGTAGCAACCAATCACCAGTCAAATTGCACATAGGAGTCAGCGCTACTGATCGCGTTGTAAATAACTCTGCCTGCCACTGATAATGCAGACTAACATTTAAAATATACAAAGATGAATGGAAATAAATAAAAAAGGGTAGGTATCAAGTAGGACAACAGTTGTTTATGGTAGGAGAAGCCTAATAAACTTGGTGAGCTCATCAAATTGTTTAACATTATTTTACTTTGTCTATACAAGCTGGGTGAAAGCTGACCAGCATACTTCAACCAAGTGAGGAAAGTGTCTTATAAAAGGAGATAATTAGTAGTCTACTAATACTGCTAAAGCTGAATATAATATGTCAATGGTATATATATGCTGACAGACTTCAACCCAAGAGGGAGAATGCCTAAATCAGGAATATAGATGTAACAATGCTACTGTGCATTGTATGTCTACTGTGCATTGTGAACCTAAATATAACATAACAACAGCATATAAATACTGGCAGACAATTAACTGTATGCAGGGTAGATCTTATAACCTTACTAATGCGCATAATGTGCATGCTGTAAGTGGGACTGATGTACTAACCATACATTATTTAGATAAAGGGGGTGTAAGTAAAGCCTTCATTCAGGCCATGTGGATTGAGAGTTTTTAATTTATAAATCATCTCTGCTTCACTTTTAAGCAGTCTGTTATCAATATTGCCACCTCATATGTTGTTTCTGAGGTGTTCTCAGCTAATGAATGAAAGGCATTTAACATCCCCCTGATGGAATTGGTTCACATGACGGGCCACTGGTGTGTCTAGTTCATTGGTGACTGAATTAACATGCTCAAGAACCCTCCGTCTGAACTCTCTAATGGTCTTCCCCACTTATCTTTGTCCACATGTACATGTTATTAAATATACTACATTGATTGTTTTGCAGTTTATATATTGTCTGATATCATATATCTTTGTCATATCGCTGTTAGGAAATGTCTTAGCTGGTTTTATATATTGACAGGCTTTGCAGGTCTTGCATTGAAATGTACCCTTTATAGGAAGTTGTAACCATGTTGGTTTACTTTGCCTTTGGAAGTGACTGTGCACTAGACCATCGTAGAGATTGGTTGATCGTCTGCTAGTAATGCTTGGAGTGTCCTTCAAAACCTTCGTGAGATCAGCATCTGATTTAAGAATGTGCCAGTGTTTGGAGAATATAGTTTTAATTTCCTTCCACCTATAATTGTAGGTTCCTATATACCGAACTTCCTTACTGGAAGATCTTGTAGTTGATGTTAGAATTTGGTCCCTGTCACTCTCTAATGCCCGTTTATAGGCATGTTTAAGGGTTCCTAATGGGTAACCACGATCTAAAAATCTATCCCTCAGGTCCTTTGCCTGGATCTGATATTCCAGTAGTATTGAACAATCTCTTTGATAAAGGGCTGCATAGCCTGAAACGCGTCAGAGTGTGTTCTGTCTCCCCCCCGTTCGTACCATGTACTAATAAATTTATATTTTTAACCCTTCACTGCTGGTGCGGGCCCCATCCTTCAGCTGTGCTCCGCTGCAAATCTTTGGATTTCAAGCTCTTGTATTGAACAATTATGTCTGAGGTGTAGGTACTGTCCAATAGGGATACCCTTAATTAGTGATGGTGGGTGTAGGCTAGAGGCAGCCAGTAAACTATTGGTGTTTACGGAAAATTGTAATGTGTATATCACCATATTCATTCTTGGATATTTGTAATCAAGAAAAGAAATAACACTGGTACTATAATCAGATGTCAGTTTGAGATTTAGATTGTTAGAATTAAGTCTAGCCACAAATTCAATAAGCAAGGGTTCAGGCCCGTTCCATATTAACAAAATGTCATCTATAAATCTAAGCCAAATTTCGATGTGACTAGTATATTCAGTGAGTTCATCTGTGAATACAATTTGATCTGCCCACCAGCCCAGGTACAGGTTGGCATAAGTAGGGGCACATGATGTGCCCATTGCTGTACCCTGGGTCTGGTGGTAGACACTACCATCAAACAGAAAGTAATTGTGGCAGAGCACAAATTCCATGAGGTCCATCATAAAGGAATTATGATCCTTAAAACTTAATCCCCTGTTGGACAAAAAATGTCTGCATGCATTGAGGCCATTGACGTGGATGATACTAGAGTACAAGGATTCGACATCAAGAGTTACTAATAGGGTAGCTGCATTGGTATGAATACCGTTTAATCTTAATAGTGTATCTTTAGTGTTTTTGATATGAGACGGTAAGGTTGTAACAAACGGACGTAAGATATGGTCAAGGTAAATGCTGATATTCTCAGTCAGGTTATTGTTTCCAGAAACTATCGGTCTGCCTGACGGTCTCTGTTTATCCTTATGTATTTTCGATAAAAGATAAAAGGTCGCCGTTGTGGGTGTTTTAGGAAGCAGAAAGTCAAGTTCCTTTTGGTCAACAAGTTTTTTCGGAAACGCATTCTTCAAAATTGTATTAAGTTCCTTAATGAACTTTACTGTGGGATCTCGATCTAATATTTGATAGCTGTTTTTATCTTTGAGAATGCATTTGCATTCCTTGACATATTGTTCTGTGTCCATAATGATGATATTTCCGCCCTTATCAGATGGTTTAATTATAATTACCTTCTGAGACATAAGATCTTTTAATGCAGTATTTTCCTCTCTTGTGATGTTGTTTTTCATATGTATTCTAGATTTCATAATTTCCAAGTCTTTAGTGACTAAGGGCCTCATGCAGTAAGCGCCAAAAAATTGCTCTCGCCAAGTGTTCCTTATCGGCATGATGTTGCCGATTTTCCCTCGCCGTATGCAATAAGTGCCGAATCCCTTCTGAATCAAGCCGAAAACATTTGTTCCCACTATGGCGATGATTTGCCGATCACACACAGGTGTATCGGCGTGTATGGCGAGGTGGTGTTAGGTTCGCCAATGAAACTTCTTGCTGAATCTGCCAAAGCAAGCATGTTTTTGATTGAGCGGATCATTTAAAGGCAGCGTGTATTTTTATTCATTCTCTGTGTTGTTGGGAGAGAGAAAGAGAGACACACAGAGCTGGGCGATTTGCATATTTCATATTGACAGAGAGAGTGCTGTGTATTGTGATAGGTTTGTCCTGTGTTGTTTTGTTAACATCTTTGTGTTGTTTTCTGTTTGTAAGTGTTCAGTGCGATTGTGTTTAAATTTATTTTCTGTTCTTTGTGAGTGCTATAGGTATGGCTGAAAGGCGTGGGAGGAGTGATGCTGGTGTGAGTGGTACTGGTAGTCGTGTGAGTGCGCGTCTGAGTGAACGTAGGATTCAGGGGAGTGCTGTTGCTGCGAGTGTGAGAGGTGTTGCTGGGAGTGCGAGTGGTGTTGCTGCGAGTGCGAGTGCTGGTGGTGGCTCTGTTGCTGGTGCTGCTGGGGTGTCTGTTGCTGTTGGTGCTGGGGTGTCTGTTGCTGGTGCTGCTGGGGTGTCTGTTGCTGGTGCTGCTGGGGTGTCTGTTGCTGGTGCTTCTGGGGTGTCTGGTGGTGGGGTGGTTGGTGGTGGGCTGCTTTTGGAGTCTCTTCCATTGGAAGAAGGAGAGTCCAGTCAGCAGCAGCAAAGCTCTGTGGCTGCACATGGTCGGAAGAAATGTGTGGAGCGGCCACGTAATCCTCGTTTCAATGATGAGGAAAACAGAGTTATTGTCACAGGGATTTTGGAGCACTATGACTCTCTGTATGGGCATTTAGTAGGTAAGTCAATCTTTGCATTGATTGTTCAAAGACATTTTATCCTATCTCATGTGACATGTGTTAATATCAAACTATTAATCTCTGATATCTATCAATTAAAGTTAATTGTTACACACATAATCCTTCATGCTTTATAACGACCATAACAGTCAGTCAAAAAAGTTTGCCAATGTTCATAGAATATTCATGCAAGCTTCCTTAGATTTGTATGTTTCCACGTAAATGCTCATGTGGTACACATATTCAACCTAAACCATCATGTTATGTATCTCTTTGAACAGGTAGCAGTTTTGTAAAATGTTCGTCTTTCTATTAATTAGTAAGGTCATATATTTTGTATGTCTTTCAAGGACGGACAAGTTCAGCCTCAAGAAAAGAAATGTGGGAGCAAATAACATTGTCTGTGTCTGCGTGTGGGAATCATGTCAGGGACAACACGAATTGTCGGAAGAAATTTAAAGATATCAAGGCGAATTAAAAAAAAAAATCCAAGCACAACGGATGCATGCTTCTGCCACTGGAGGTAGGCCGCCAGCACAAGCTCTAATCTTAACTCCATTGGAGGAGCAGATGCGTGAAAAATTTCTTCCTGTCATCGTGGAGGGTTTGCCAGGGGACAGAGATATCGGAATTTATTCATCTCAATTTCCAGCAGGTGACAAATGTTACTGTACTACGCGTGTCGTATGTTACAGTTGTTATCTATCTTTTAGCTGAAACTTATTGTTTGTTCCAAATATAAGCATACCTACATTTTTTATCTCTATATATGTCTCTCTCTCTCTCTATATATATATATATATATCTCTCTCTCAATGTATATCGATATATACTGCTGCGGCCAAGTTTATTCGAGCATTTGCCCATTCTTGGCCGCAGCAGTATCCTGGCGCGCGCCGCAGGGTGACGGGCGCGCGCCGAAGCAGCGGAAGAGCGCCCTCCGATCGGGGCGCTCTCCCTACCGCTGCCGGGTCCGCCGGGTCCCCTCGGGGAGCCCTGGACGCGCGTGCAGGGGGCGCTGGCACCCGATGATGCCACGCTGAGGGAGTGCGGCTCGCAAGCCGGGACATTTCCCGGCTTGCGGAATGAGCCGCACTCGGATAAACTGTGTCGGCAGTGTATATCTATATATATATATATAGTTGTCAAAATATATATATATATATATATATATAGATATCTATGTGGGTTTGGAAACATGTATTGGCTCAGCTATCGTGGCTTACATCACTAGGAGTCAACATACACCACTTGACCTGCATGAAGGGATTATGTGTAATGATCTTCCAAATAACACACACTGCAGCCTTCTACTTTACAAAGCATTAAACATCTTTCCCCTATAGTTGAAAGCTGAATGTATGTTCGAATATTTTTACAAACAATGGCTTAACATGCATAAGCACAAAGCACACCCGCAGTCATCCTTTGTCACAGTAATGTTTAACACCACTGTGTTCTTCGTTATACTGTGTCTGTGCACACAAATGTATAATTCACTATTTCATGTATGTGTCGATCCATATATACATATAATATATATATATATATATATATATATATATTTGTGATAATCTATGTTACACCTCTAAACAGGCCCTTACTGCGTAATAAAGTCTTGCATGGAATATTGTCAATTGAAAGGCGAACATGAATAATTTTCACAAACACATTCCGTTATGTATTATGAAAGCTCTTTTTTCTCTTCATGTAGTCTAATGTGAGCATAAATAGGAACATGTACCATATGGTATTTAATTGTGTTCATATGTAGCTCACTTCATATTTGTATTTCGCTCATGTACCGGTGTGTGAAACCAGCTGCAATTAATATGTAATCACAGCATAGAGGTGAACAGAGGGGGTGGTGTTGGGCAGAGAGCCAGCTCACAGGGTCATGGTAGGGTAAAGTCTTGTGGGAGGGCTTGCAGGTGGGAGAATCAGCTCAGGGGTCATGGGTGTGTCAAGTGTTGGGGGAGGGCTTACAGTTGTTAGAAGCTGACAAGGTGAACAGAAGTTCATCACATTCATTTGAAATGGTAATTATCTTACTACTTTCAAACACCATTCCACGATATATTAAAATGTACGTTACTCATTCTTTCAGTTATACATTATTGTAACGTTATAGATACGCCACCTTCTCACACTAGTACCATCTGTGAGCAACACACTGCATGTGTTGCTGAGTGTCAGCCACATTGAGCGCTACACCTGCTTCTCTTAAATGTTCTGACAGATCTCTAAAAATATTCATACACATTTCCACAATTAGGTGCTGAATTATAAGCAGAGTCAATTTTGCTTTCATGGCAGTGATGTACATTATTGTAGCTATATTAATACCCAACATATGCAGTGTATGTACAACAGACCAGTTAATTTTATAATGCATTCCTTTATACATATCTGCATTAACATTGTATGTATGTTGTATGGTGTTTAAAAGAAATTGGACGATTATTTTCACATGTACATTTGTGTTAAGATGGATAATATACAGATTGCCCTAACCATAGAATTGTGATTTCGTAACGGGATGCTGATATTTAGCCATAAGTACTCCCACTACAGATACTTAATGTTAATTATGTACACATGACAATGAAATTCTTATGTTATTCTTCTATATGGTTGGTCCGGCAGCTCCTGTGTCACGTCACACAGAACACATATGTCACCTGTCTCATCAATGTGTATGTGAAGTGACTAACCAAAAGTGGCGCTCATATACATTTATAATAACAGTGATATAATCAATACAATAGTGATACAAATGATACTTATACAAACACAATGGTCGATTGCAGCTGTAACCTGGTGTAGGATTGCTTTCTCAATCCTCATGGAAAATGGAGAATGGATCATCAGGAAGCGCATACCATGTGGGAACATAAGAAAGAAAAGTGCTTTTTGTGCAATATTGTGCAAACAGTGTTGTGGAAAGTTGCTAGCACAGAATGTATACACAGGATACTCACAAACGTGAGGTGGAGTATAGGCACATAAAGGTATCTTTATGGACTGGCTTCAGTCTCTGGTGCAAGGTGATGCCACAGCAAACAGATTCCCAGATGACCTTAGGGTAGGAAGACACTGGACATAGCGTAGACTGTAGGGCATTTAATAAAAAAGGTAGACAAAATCCAATCTACTCACATATTGATAGGTTAAAAACAGCATTTAGATCGCAATGATCTCAGCAATTCGCGCTCTTTTGCTTCCACCGGATGGGGCCTCACTCTCAGGTCTCCCTCCTTCCTTTCTGTGCGGGTCACGGATGCGTTCCGGCAACCGGAAGTGACGTCATCCGTATCCGAATGTTCCGGTGGGTAGAGGCAACGTCACTCTATGCGTTTCACCGTTCTTGGTTTCATCAATGTCATCATCAAGAATGGAAGGAGAGTGTATGAGTTGCAGGCCATATAATGTGTACATTGGAAGCATTTCATTTGCCATGCCAAATAAATGCCTTTCACATGTAATGAACTTCAGATCAGTTATTGACACAGGAGATGTAGTGTTTCATGACACAACATGTATTGTGTGTGTTTTCAAGTATCAGCTAGGAGTTGTGATGTTACAACAAACTTTAATTCATTCTTCTTTCACACTGAGTCGAAACGTCATTGTTGCTTCAAGCATCATCTTTTAATTCGACACAAATAATACATTATGGAAACATGTTATGTGTTCCACTATGAGAACAACTATCATTATAGGCTAAAAAATATGTGAAACTTCCATGTCAGTTCATAATGTCTTTATTTATTTGTAGAACCAGATGTTGCCGCTCAAGGACAAATTCACTCAAGTGACCATGAAGATGTTGATACTCCTGGATTAACACAGCATTCAAGTCCTCCTGCTCGTGACACCTTCCTAGCTATTGCAGCTTCTGAAGAACGAATCTTGGGTGAAGAAAATTGTCGCCATTCAGAAATGATGTCAATGCATGAAAGGATGAGGTCAATGCATGAAAGGATGCATGAAAGGTCAATATCAGAAATGTCACAAATAAAAAATGTCATCATCCAAGTTCCTAAAGAAATCCAAAATCTAAACAGGACATTACAAGCACTAGTTCTGAATGTAAGCCAAGCCAATCAGTTTAGGAGTACAGCAAGAGAACAACAATTCCACTTTAACCCATCAGAGGATGGATCTTTACATGCTTCTAATTTTTCTCCAGAGTCATCACTTCTTCATTCCCCACTTCAGGATGATACCGGTACAGTAGGTGCAAGTTCTGTGCAGGTCTCTGTCAACATCCAACCACTTACATCATCTGTTCAAAATATTGAACCGACATCTACAAATGAGACACGCAAAAGAAAGTTTGGTCAACAATTACTAATCACCAGCTTTTGGAAGAAGACTAAAACACAAACACAAGAAAGTGTTCCACCACTGCTGCAATGTATCTCAAGTGTTTCCCAACTGCCACAGCCCACACCCAGTGCCCCTGAAGTGCCACAGCCCACACCCAGTGCCCCTGAATTGCTACAGCCCACACTCAGTGCCCCTGAAGTGCCACAGCGAACACTCAGTGCCCCTGAAGTGCCACAGCCCACACCCAGTGCCCCTGAAGTGCCACAGCCCACATTCAGTGCCCCTGAAGTGCCACAGCCCACACCCAGTGCCCCTGAAGTGCCACAGGCCAGTACAAGTGCTACAGTTAAGGCGAGAGTACTTGGCACAGGGAAAAGTCGAACACAAAAGCCAACAAGCAGGCCTGTGACTCACTCTCAAAAGGATAAACAAAAATAAATAATCACATTCACTAAATTATTTTGTGTAGTGGTGTTGTTTACTGCAGACTCTTTCATGCATAGTGTATGTATGATCATGTACAGAGGCTTGCAGACATTCAAGTATGTCCTTGTACACATGAATGTTTATAAATGCTCATTCACTGAATGAGTGAAGGCATATTTTATAACATATGAATATCTAATTAATCATCAGTTGATTAATGTTAATCCATTATGACACACTTTGCATGTAAATGGAAGATGACATTCACTTAGCTCTTGTTCAGTATGAGATGTTACAGGTGTAGTATTGTAATTTAGATTGTCATTTCATGCTAATATTATTTACATACAAATTAATGTAATTACCCATATAACAGCCTACTTTTTAATGTTATGTTTTCTTGTGTCTTAACTCTGTAAGACATTACTTAATCTTCATTCATAGTTCATCATGTTGGTATGTGATCATGTATGATTTTTGGTTACAATAACAGATCTGTAACTGTGTATGAATATATCTGTAGTCTATCTCTGTATCTCTATCTATATATGTACACACACACACACACACACACACACATTGTCTATCTTTGTGTGTGTGTGTGTGTGTGTGTGTGTGTGTGTGTTGTGACATAGTCCAAAGATGTTAGGCAGCTTTCTGCCCCATTTTAGAGCAGAAAGTGCAGGAATAGTTACAAATGATCCGTTCCACAGCTTCCCATTAACTCAGGCAGCTGGATGGAAAATCCAGACCACAGATTACCATGGCTCTAGTTCTCCCTCACCTGCTCTTCTAATCACATGCACAGGTATTTAGAGCAGAGAGGTTTTGCATTTCTCTCTCTCTCTCCTTGGAGCCTGGAGGCTGGGGGTATCGCTGCTCCCCTGCATCCAGTATCGGGGTTGACGGCCCCTCCACGTATCACAGTACCAGAGGATTTGCCTGGACTACACGAACAGATAAGACAAAACAAATGGTTACTGCTGTTGCTAAAAGACTGTGCTGTATCTTGTGTCCCTAAATGAAAGAGCATTGTTTTAAGCTGGGGAACCAGTTTAGTTGGCCAGCAGCTGTTAGAGAGACTAATTCTGATGTGTAGTTAGATCCCTGAAAGGGATAGGATTTTGCTTATATGATTTTGGTTTTATTTCTTGAAATAACAGTGTGGGAAATATTGTAACACTGAAATATGTGAACTGCTGAATGAAAGTATCTGAGTACCTCTAACCTTCACATGTTAAAGCTGCAGTACCTTACTTGGATGAAAATAAAGCAGGCAGAAGCCTGAGTTAAGCAGCATAATACTTTGCATGATCCTGTTTGTTGTATAATTAACCCTAGAAGACTGTGTCGGGAAGAACCCAGACAGACGTCAGCACTACAAAAGAGGGGCGTTTGTCACAGTCTGTATATATTTACTGATATATATATATATATATATATATATATCTGCCAGTGTTGTCTGCAAACAGGCCTTGTGTTAATGATATATAAATGTTAGGACACTTGCTACAATTATTGTATCAGTATGAGTGAGCCCCTAATTCAGTCAGCTGTAATAAACTTTGAATATGATTACAACAAGGCCTGCTTACACCCATCAATGCCTTTAGTTTTGCACTCTATATAAAATATATATAATCAGAACAATATTACAGGCCTTAATGGCTGCAAAGAGGCCTTATTTGCTGTTAAATACAACTTCTACACAGCTGACTCAATTAGGCCCTGAAGCATACTGATCCAGTAATGTTATACACTTTAATGAACTTTGAATATAATTACAACAAGGCCTGTTTGCACACATCA
>WSYH01007587.1:0-32597 GCA_036426205.1 Ascaphus truei
AAAAAAAAAAAAGTGCAGAGATACATTTCAGGCACAAAAGTTAACTGAAGCTCCGTAGCTACACATTAGGTTTAACTGTAGTTTAGGATATGATAATAAAAGAGAAGGAAATTTTTATTAATATAGTTTGCAGGCAGGATCAAACAGTTTTGCATTGCCTTGTCTCGGTAATTTTTGTTTATATTATTATTATTTTTTGTTTATTTTTTTATGTGTAACCAGTAACTATAAACTAAAGTATATGTTAAGCCTATAAATTCCCTCATTGTGGTATAGTGTGCTGGCACTTTTCAAAGAAATTATATTACAAGTAAATTAGTGTGGAATCTTATACAAAAAAAATTTAACATTTTTTTTTTGGTGTGGCAATAGCTGGGGCACCAATTTTAATTAATTTAGATAGTAGCAAAGTCAAGACCACAGTGACTGTTTAGTAAAACAATTAGTAAGTATTGTATGCAACTAATATATTTTTGAGTCTCTCTAGGCACATGTCAAAGTTGAACGTGCACCTACGAGAGACGGGTTAATGGTCAAGCATTTCCTATGCAAGAACGTTCTTCATCCCAGATGAAAAGGCCCTCCTACTACTACTAAAAGTACTACTCATCACCATTACAGCAATTAAAGTGGCAGAGGTCTCATTTTGAATCCAAGTTATGCACATGAAACTTATCCCAGCACCACCCACAGTTGCTTCAATTTACACCATAGCCAAGGTGAAAAAGCCTAAAGACACAGAATATGAGTGTTATATTTAACCCTTTGAGAAAAGGACAATATGGTATAAGACATTTGTAGAACTATCTATAAGAGATTGGTTATGAAGGGTGTAGAACTACGATTTTGCCCTAGGGAAGTTATTAACTCTGTGGTAGAAGGACAGATAGAAAATTACCCTGCAACTAGACCAGGTTATATTATTTGGGAAAAGTAGTTCCAGTGTTTAAATGTAGCGATAAGGGATGGGATTTGTTGGGACTTGGTGGTTGGATTAGTTCTCTGTAAGCGAAGCTAGCGGATGTTTTTGTATGTGTGTCTGATCTACTCATTACTCTCTATGTATGTGTTAAGTACAGCAAAACTTTGGTCCAGAAGTGCGCTGCAATCCCCCACCAACGCTATGCCTCTTTTCGGTAATAAAGATGTCGGCAGTCCCCCAGAAGAAGAGACCGAAGAAGAAATCAACTGCGCCGATATAATGGCCGGAAAGGAATGATGTCATGCACAACTGGAATTTTGGTCCAGCAGGACTATGAAATGGTTAACTGTTCTTTAAATAGACTGTCTCTTAAGAATAAGGGGGGACTGAGAGGATCGGATATGAGGCTATAAGGAAGGTGGTGAGGTCACCCAGGGGTGTGAGTCAACCATAAGGAAAAATTCTAAGTCAGCCATTTTTGACCATAGCAGTCATTTTGCTGTTTTGCCATTCTGAATAAATGTAGTAGGAAAGATGTGAGCAAGAAGGATGTTTGTGCAGTCGCTCTCAGTAGAAATTAGCCCCCACTAATTCTCAGAAATTTTTAGCCGCCATAATGTGCTAGTAGTTATAGAAGAGCAGTGTGAATAGTAATTTAGAAATTGGTAATGGGTTTTGTAGTAATAGCCAACCTGGTAAACAGAAAAGACATTATACCAGTCACACCGATATACATCTCTCTACTAACAAGAACTCCTGTGACCATATATTTCTCCCACCCACCCCGCGTCCTGCACTCATATTTCTCTCTGACCTCCCCAAAACCTGCACTACTATTTCAGTACGACAATGTATATCAACAATATCAAAAAATTGTAGTTGTCATGTTATGACAAAATGAGGGAATTGATAATGTGTATTTTATAGGGGGTACTCCAAATCGATTTATAAAGTTAAGTTGTTTTTCTGTTGTTCACCTTTGCCCCAGATATGCCCTATCTATGTTGGATGAATGCCAAGTATGCGTTCAGATGGCAGTTCCTGTAAAAGCAGGAAGTTTGGACACATACGCAATTTCACATTGTGCTATCTCAGCATTCAGTTTCTCAAGTCTCGAGTCAGAATTTATGACTTCATTCAAAGACAGACTGTTGTGACTTTTAGATAAAGAGTTAATGTCAGAATATGGGAAGTAAGTTTTCTGCATGTATACTCGCTCGCTTACTTAGCTATATAACACATGATGTAAGTGTAGCCCCTGTAAGAAATAGTGGACTACATATCTTTTTCCTACTGGAGTAAGTCCTGTTAAGGGCAGGCGCCAGTAGTAATCATGGGTTTTCCCCCTTCAAGCCCTGACCTGAGTGTTAGAGGTAGGCTCCTGACTCTGTGGCAGGCCTGAGACAGAGGGGAGGTCCTGCTGACATCATAAGGGGCAGGGCTGTACTCTATTTAGTAGGCTGTTCCTGTGAGTGACAGTCTGTCTGTCTAAACACACCCTTATTCATACCCCACACTCCCTGATATTGTTCCCTCCTGTACTTAATAAATTATTTTTTGTTTTGCGTCGTATAGCACTTTGGCTATTAGCCTGGGATATATTGTTCACTCCCACTAAGTGTTTTATTCTCATAGAGTGCAACTTTGGGTTTCTTGTCCAATTGAGGGTCTCTACCCCACTTGGATTTTTGTGTCCATGCTTATTCTGTAATGTAAGAAACAATAATGGCTCTGCATTAACTCATTGGCATAGGGTTAACGTCTCGTTATTTCAGGCAAATGCTGCGTTATGAAATAAATTAAGGAATTTCACAAATTAGCGTTACTCATATAGATTCTAAAATAGAGGTTTTGGAGAAGAGGCGAGAGAAAGAAGGAGAGAGAACAAAAGCCCTACTTCTGGGTGGGAGTAAACTGGGTGGGAGTAAAGCCAGGTTTAGATAGATATAACTTAATGTAGCAAGCCGCAATGGATGACGTAGCATCTTCCTATTAGCTGATGTGACGGGAAGATGCGCCACCATTGTCTTTGCAGGCAACATTTACCAGTAAATATCTCAGGAACTAAGGGATCTCCGAAGATGAAAATATCAGGTTTTAGCTCTGGGAGTGCCCTGCATCCCATCTTAGTAAAAAAAAAAAAAAAATGGAGGGGTTAAAACAAAATGAACAGGGGAAACTATTGCTTTAAATAATGTAATGTTTTTTTTTTCTCGGGGTTAACCTTAACAGAGCTTAGTGAACTGGGGTTGAGTATATTTTTAGCCTTGTTAAGATTAATGACCGTTAAACATAACGCTACTGTTGTAACAGGAGTAAATCCTAGTTAATATCGTGTTATTTGGCTCTAGTGAAAACTGCATTGTGATTGATAGGTGTTATCTTAGGTTAACGTCACATTAATTAGGCTAACAGAGTCTAGTGAATCTGGACCTTTATGTCCAAGGCAGTATTGTAAAATGTTATAATTTTTTAACAGAGATCTGCTGTAATCATATTTCATTTATATTGTTGTGTGTGTATCATTGCACAATACAGTGATCTTTATTTTAATATAGCTAATGTAAATTTTAGTTTAATTAATTTTACTTCATACAAGTGTAGCCCCTGTAAGAAATAGTGGACTACATATCTTTCTCCTACTGGAGTAAGTCCTGTTAAGGGCAGGCGCCAGTAGTAATCATGGGTTTTCCCCCTTCAAGCCCTGACCTGAGTGATAGAGGTAGGCTCCTGACTCTGTGGCAGGCCTGAGACAGAGGGGAGGTCCTGCTGACATCATAAGGGGGCAGGGCTGTACTCTATTTAGTAGGCTGTTCCTGTGAGTGACAGTTTGTCTGTCCTGGGAGCTGAGAGAGAGAGGAGGACGGCTGTTATGTCCTGTGAGAGGAGGAGTGTGGTGAGGAGTTCTACCCTAGGAGTATGATCCAGGAGACAGGAGGAGACCCTCAGCCAGACTGAGTAGAGCGGATAGCACTATATTGTGTGGACCAATGCCCATCACCCTGCTGAGGGGTGAGGGGAGATAGATCTGACCTCATCCATAGGGCCTACTTTGGGTGGAGGCAGGGGTATTGCAGCCCCAATGAGGCCATCCTGCAGGGGTACATTCCTGGAGGAAAGGAGAGGAACAAGCCTGTACACCTGTGGAGTGCATTGTGCATATGAACTGCTGTGTACTGCTGCTGTTGTGTGCTGCCACTGCTAAGCTGTAAGGACAATAAAGAGCTGCTGCTATTTTATAACAGAGACTGTGTGTGTGTGAGAGCTGGATCATTCGCCCTGGGACCAGGGTTTTCTCTGTAAGGGTCCTATCCCACATCCCTGGGACTTATGGAGATGGAGGCACTGCACCGGTGCTAAAGAAGATGAAGGCAAATACCCCAGAAGCCTGGTCCTGTTATCCCCCACTCCAACGCGGGAGACTCAGGCCCTCCTGTTCCAAGCAGGTATGCACCACCATATACACGTAGCCAGCCCTCACTATACTTTAGAGGCACAATCTGTGTCTGGGGGGGGGGGGAGAACATGGGCTACACAAGCAATTAGCTAGAAATGTTATGCTACCTCAGACTTAGATGTTTAACACAATATTATGGAAAAATTGGCAGACAGAAAGAAACAACATTTTAATACATCTTATTAGAATGCATCCTAACAACTTCATGTGGCATAATGTGTCCTAATAGCTCCATGTGGCAAATGTCTCCTAACACAGCTCCATGTGATATAATGTGTCCTAACACAGCTCCATTTGATATAATGTCCCCCAACAGCTCCATGTGACATAATGTCTCCTAAAAGCTCCATGTGGTATAATGTCTCCTAACAGCTCATGTGACATAATGTCTCCTAACAGCTCCATGTGACATAAAGTGTCCTAACAGCTCTATATGAAATAATGTCTCCTAACAGCTCAATGTGACATGTCTCCTACTGTAACACAGTTCATGTGACATAATGTCTGCTAATACAGCTTCATGTGACATAATGTCTCCTAACTGCTCCATGTGATATAATGTGTCCTAACATAGCTCCATGTGACATAATGTCTACTAACACCTCCATGTGGCATAATGTCCCTAACAGCTCCATGTGACATAATGTCTCCTAACATAGCTCCATGTGCCATAATGTGTCCTGACAGCTCCATGTGGCAGAATGTCTCCTAACAGCTCCATGTGACATCATGTCTCCTAACAGCTCCATGTGACATACTATGTCCTAATAGCTCCATGTTGCATAATTGCTCTTAACAGCTCTATGTGGCATAATGTCTCATAACAGCTCCATGCAGCATAATGTCTCCTAACACAGCTCCATGTGACTTAATGTCTCCTAAAAGCTCCATATGACATAATGTCTCCTAACAGCTCCATGTGACCTATTGTAACACATCTCATTTGACATAATGCCTGCTAATACAGCTCCATGTAACATAATGTCTCCTAACACAGCTCCATGTGACACAATGTCTCCTAACAGCTCCATGTGGCATAATGTCTTCTAACACAGCTCCATGTGACATAATGTCTCATACTGTAGCAGTTCCATGTGTCATAATATCTCCTAACAGCTCCATGTGGCATAATGTCTCCAATAGCTCCATGTGGCATAATGTGTCCTAATAGCTCCATGTGGCATAATGTGTCCTAACAGCTCCATGTGGCATAATGTCTCCTAACAGCTCCGTGTGACATAATGTGTCCTAACGGCTCCGGGCAGCACTGGCCAAATTCCAAGATGATGCACACAAATTGAAATAGTCACAATATCTTTTGGCTCCAAGGGATTTAGCCACTTCATGCCACAATCTCTTTAATAAACAGATGACATGTATATATAATGAAATACACTTATATACTAATTTAAATCAACAATACTTAATCAATACATAATACAGATATAGCCCATAGGGAATGCTGTCAGAAGTCCATCGTAAAGCAGCTGTGGTTACTTCTACTCCAGAACCGGGGAAAATAAGATGGGCTGCACCTGTATATTGAGTAACTTTAATTAAGAAAGTTCTCTTCTCTTATTTAAAGAACGTAAAAAAAGTAGATAATGTAAAAATAAAATAACTTGCCTAAAGCTTACTGCATAAAGCATGGTGGTTCCATTACAGCTGCTGTACTGAGATCATCATTCTGAAAGAACACTAAGTTGAGTCCATTATAATGAAACTATAATACATTACCTTTGTTTGATGAAATGAAAGGTGATGGCATGACAAAATACACTTACACGACCATAGATCAGGGTTAGAACTTAATGATTATGCTACTTGCATTTGCTCAAATTTGTAAGCCTTTACAAAGTGTCTTTTATACGAAACAGGATGAATACTTGTAGGTAATGATGCTTAGGTACCAGGCAGAGTTAACTTATTTTATAGTCTTATTTTACCAGGAATTGTACTATACTAGTCATAAGAAATGGCATACAATGTTAACATTCACTGTTCTTGTTTGGCTGAAGATAATTCTAAATCGTAGGAAAATAATCCTTGAAACATTATTTGCCAATGAAGGTCTTCAAAAAGGTACAATAAAGTATTTAATCCTGTGACATGTACTTTAAAGACAAACTAGGGCTTTGGCAATTTGTTTAAAAGCAAATAGGGAACATTCAGCAAAATCTGTCATAGATTTAGAGATTTGTTTGCAGTGATTACATTATGCACTCCGACTTTCCTGGTACAATGTATAACTATCCCAGACTGACATATTTAATTAGTCTCTGTCATTTAAATGCTTAGACAGCCATTTAACATACAAAATAAATGTTATAAAGTGAGTTATGATGGTTTTTTTGTGCGTTTTGCATTCTTTAGAAGAATATTAGAGAACATCAGTACCCCAAGCTTGTTGTATTAATAATGATGCTCGAATGCTTTTTATCCGCCTATCATTAAACTAAATGATCCGCTAAATAAAAGCTCTTCTCGGAATGTAACTATGTTCTTCTAATACTTAAAAATAGACCGGTAGAAGATAAACATTAGTATGAGATATTATTAAAGGAACGTGTTACCAGAAAATTGTAGTGGCTTAAGTGTAGAAAAATGATAATAAATGCATTTCTTGGATATGTATTACTTAATGTATTACGTGACTTTGGCTAGGATTCCTCAAGCTGTGATGCAGGCTATTGAACTGCCGTTCAACTCAATGACGGGTAAGACCAGATCAGGGTGCAATGCCCTACTTTACAGCTTGATGAATCTGCACCATTGGTGTTTATTGGAACATGTCTCACTTTTCCTCAGTTACAAAATGTTAGTAGATGACAAATGGCCTCATAATAGCCATGTATGAGGCTGTTTAGGGTATCTATCTAGTAAGCAACGGAAAGGCTTTGTACTTGATGCTTGTCCCTAGTTGTACTGTGCTCCGGGGGCATGTGTTGCCTACCTTGTAGCAGAAACAATTAGTGGCACCGATATCCTCCAAGTACAGTATGGCATTTAGGGAATTAGAGTATTTATAATACACATCTATGTGCCATGTTTGTTAACGCTGTCCTAATGTATGTTAACAGTTACATTTGAAAGTGGTTGTCCAGTTTTTATACCGTATACTGTATATAGCTGTCTGTCACATACTTCCTTTTTCTGCTTGTTCTTCTGACATGAATGGGGCATATTCATGGTATACTCAATTATAGTAATGTCAGAGTGATTAAAATATATGTTAAACAATGGTATGATGCTATGGCTCAATGATGGGTAAGTAATGTAACACTTTGGATTATAATGTTCATAATCATTTGAAAAATGAATGTTTTTAGTTGTCTATGTTTTAAGAAAATAACATCAATCAGCAAGACAATATCATTAAGTTTAACATTTAAGCTATTACTGGTACAAGCTTAATTTGGTATACAGTAGGGGAATCTTCACTTTTAAACCAGGTAGAAAATACTTACCTCTCATATGTATATATAGTGCTAAACAACATTATACAGATACAAATGGTCAGTGGTATAGCAAGGTTACAATCACCTGGAAGACAATTGACAATTTACAGATCGTTAAGTATTATATGGTCAGATTTCTCAATTTAAGGCATTTTTTACCACTCTTTAGTAACTTACCATGTTCTGTAGAAACCAATATCCATTAAGCCGCTAAGGTAATGAAGGGTGTCATGGGGGACCAGTACTTTTAACACCTTTATACCTTCCGGGATCAATTCACTAGGCAGGACAACATTATTGAACGAATTGGGTTTATTCGAGAAACCCTGCAGACATTCAAAACTTGCACAAAATACAGTAAATATATACCAACTGGCAGTCTGGGGTGAGTCACAAGCCTCAACTAGGTGCAGGGCACCTGCTTCAGGTAGGCTTACCCTGTCCACTCCGCATCCAGGAACACACAGTACTCTTTTCAGCAGAGCCACCGCGTTCTCCATTCTGGTTCAGCTCTGTCCAATTCTCAGAACATGGTCCGAGAACTTGGACGCGAGAACTTGCTCCCTGTGCTTCTCCTCCGCTTGAGCTTGAGCGGGCTGCTCCTGCACTTCTATGCCGTGCCCACACCAGTCACTTCACTGGAGGAGACCTGGAACCATGAAAAACTTTACTGGGAACTTGGCCGCAAATGCCGAGCGCTTTGCAATTCAGAGCAAAACACTTCCGAAAAGCCTGACATCGCTTCACTGGACCAAGCCTCAGGTTGCTATCGTTCTCTGATCGGTCAGTCCCTTTATATAGACCTCGCTGTCCTATGTTTAACATTGAAGAGGGACTAGTGTCCAATCAGAGCCTGGGATTGTACGCAACAACCAATCATGAGCCAGGGGCTCATCTGGCTTTACCCAATCAAAGGAGGGGGCATGCTTAGACTCAGATTTCCGGCAAGGCAGAAATATGAACTGGCCAATGGAAATCGTGCCTTCGAGCTCCGTTTCAGCAATGACTTTCCTTGGCCAGCCCATTACTGCCCACTTGGTAGGCTCCACAGAGTCTGGCCACAAAGGGTCTCACCTACTGAGAGCTAATCTGCAGACCCGTTCCTCCACCCTCCCCCACATGTCAGTTGTCCCGACACCTAGGCCATCCACCCCTTTGATCTGCCATTGTCATGCAGGCCCCCCTAGCTAACTACATTACCGGGGCTCTCTGCATAGTAATTGATATCTATCTATACACATTGAAAACTTGTAATCTAAAACTTGGTCTCCAAAACTTGAACTCTACAACTTGGTTTTAAAACAGGCTCCTGCACCGTGTTTTAAAACCCAATTGTAGAACTTGCTGGCAGGGCAAAGATATCACATAGAGTTGCATTAACACTCCAAAAGCACAGCGTCTTTATCTACAGACACATACCCACAAATCATGCACTCTTTGCGGGTATAATAACAGTACTCCCTGTATAACCGGTCAGCAACCCCTTACACAGTTTTTAACCCTGTTTGCCCCCAACATCCACCCTTAAACTCCTGTTCCCAAAGTCCCGGTCCTGCAGCTATTTCCTATGAGGGACCCTAACCACACAGGACATCCCTAGCTTATAAATCCACAGGGATTAAAAGAACATGGTTAGAGGGGAACACATTAATACACATTACTGTTCCCAAGAGCTGACACACATAGCCCATTAAACATGTTTTTTAGGGGCAGCAAGCCCGGCTTCACCTTTATTATGAAGGCCGGCTTCACCTTTATTATGAAGGCCGGCTACCCCTACCGTGACAAAGGTGTTAAACTGAAGTACCCAGTTTGTTGGGAGTAGAGGGGGTAGGTGAAGGGGGTAGTTGCCACGGGGTGCATGGTTAGGCCTCCCAGGAGGGAGGCGTGAGGGGTTAATCCCTTAATTACCATAGCGGTTGCCACCGCTATGGTAATTAAGGGGTTAACCCCTACTGCTACCCACCTGGGGTGCATAACCACCCACCCGAGTCAACTACCCCAACAATCCCTTCCCCCCCCCCCCACACATAGAATGGGAAAATGCCCTAGTAGCCTAATATGGCTACTGGCGCTTTTGCCCATACAGAAATACTATAAAATTAAATATATTAAGAAATGTTTTATTTACCCTTGCCTGGATTATGTCTGTCTTACTCCTCCTCTATATCCTCACCTTCTTTGAAAAAAGAAAGGGCCGATGCTCAACCACTAAAACACAAGTGACCCCTTCATTACCTTAGTAGTTACTCCCGTTAAGGTAATTAAAGAGTTACTGGTGTTTTAATGGGGTGGGAGATTGATGTACTGTACTTGCCCCAGGGTGGGTGGTCTGGCCTCCCAGGTGGGGGTTGCAGGAGGGGTTTAACGTCTTTATTACCTTAGCGGTAGTACAACCCATAAACAAACTCCCCTCCCCCATTCTCCCCACCACGACCACACACATTAATGGGCTAAAGCCCTATTAGCCATATATGCTGTGCACTGTACTCTCTATTTTTGCATATCTACATTCACCATCAGCAGCATGCCTTACTAGGGACACAGGACAGGGGCATTTATATATTTGTGAGTATATTAAGATTGCTTTCATGTGTTGTTATAGCAGTTCTGGGACTATCCCAATGAGGTTTTGAGGAGTGGGCTTAGTCCCATTACTCTTTTCCTTCAGTGTGTTGCTGTCCCTTTTCAGAACTTCATTACACTATAGATTTATATTCTCTCATGTACCACTAGCCTTGTGTCCGTTGCCCTGATTTATGTACTATTCTGTTTATATATTATCTTGAGGATCCAGCGCTTGATTGCTTATACCACTAAACTTTGTATCTATTAGCCATATATGGCTGATAGCACTTTTGCCCATTCAAAAACAATCAATAGCCAGCAACCCTATAATAATTAAAAGATACTTACCCCTGCCCGGATGAAGGCCGTCCTCATCTTCATTGACACCAGCATTAAAATAAAAAAACTGGCCAGTTTCCCCTAAATTACCTTAGCGGTTACTAACCACTGAGGTAATTAATGGGTTAACCACTCCCGATAATCACCTAGGATTCCTAACCACCCTCCTCGGAGTGACTTGATGTCACATAAAGGGAGGGAAGCCATCCAATCAGGTAACATATGCTTCCTTCCCTTTAAGGTGATGTCACACCACTCCAAAAAAGGGAAGGCATCACTTGGTACATCCACCAATCGGATTGGTGGATGTACCATGTGATTCCATCAAGTTTGGTAGAGAAGTCATTCCCTGCCAAACTTGATGCTTGTTCACGTGGTACATCGATCAATCTCATTGGTGGATGTACCATGGGTCTGTCAAATGTGATGTCACAGGCCTTATATTAGATTGTCACATGAAATTTGACAGCAAGAAGATGACATGGCAACATCTCCTCCTAGACCTGTTCAACAGGAGAAAGAAGACAATGATGTAGATAAAAAGAAAAGAAGATCTACTCACCGGTGACTCCTTTTCTAGCAACTGAGGATCGTGGACATTTGCGTATCATTCTGTTCTTCAAGCTGAGGATCATAGCTTCGTGGGTCAAGAGTTTTTGGTGCCGCAGATGATGAGGAGGATGAAAGCCTTCATCCCCGTATGGGTAAGATACACATGGATTGTATTTTATTTCATTGTTATTTTTTTGTTAGGGTACCCATTGATTGACAATCTTGATATCTGTAGCCATAGATAACCATAGAGGTAATCAATGGATTAAATGGCTAGTGTGTGTTTTGATTGTACTGTATTTGATTGATTGTAATGAGGGGGTGGGTGAAGGGGGTCGTTACCCCGGGGTGGGTAAGGCTTCAATGGTGGGTAGCGGGAAAGGCTAACTCCTTAATTACTTGAAGTTACAGAGAAAAAAATGTTTAGCTCTGAAACGTGAGCACGTACATTGCACAAATAAAAATGTGTCAGTTTATTCTTCTTTGCCTTATTTTTTTCTGTTTGAGATAGATTCATTAAGCTCTATTAGCTTATATAACATGACGTTAACCTAAGTTAACGTCGCTTAATCAGAACGCAGTATTTACTAAATCAAATTACACGACATTAATCAGAATTTACTACAGTAAAAAGCATGTGTCTTTTATAGCAGCCTTTATGCTAAATGAGATTCAAATTAGCTAATCACAGCTAAGCACACTTAAATTATATTCATCCCAAACTCGGTAAGCTTAATTATTGTTAATGCCAGGAAATAATTATACATTCCTTGAGTTATACCTACTGAAACTCTGGCATTACTTCCAGCACGTTCCGTAACACAGGCTTTTGAGGGAGGCATGGAGTGGGAGAGGGTGGGAGAGAGAGAGACAACTGTAGTAGATGGCCCATTTAGTTATATACAGTACCTCCAAATACATTAACATATACTTCTGCGAACACATCTGTGATACCTGCAAAATATGGTAATTTAAATCATTTTAATATATATTTCATATTTCGTTTGCATATTACCCAGATACCTTATATTTCTTACACTGCATCTCTCTCCTCTCCAGCAAATGACCTATTTCAGTATCTGGCTGGGAGTAACGCCAATACATAATAACATCATGTTTTTTTGAGGATACCACAGCATTATCCTGAAATAATGTGATGTTATCCCTATACTAAAGAGGTCAACTACAGCCGTTTTATTTTGCATATAATGTGTGAATAACGTGTCGACATAGGGAACATAGCATACAGTAATTTTCCTGCCTTAGGAACATCCTTTGTTTTGCCCCGATTTAATTGAGCAACGGATTCAAGACATTTGCATGCCTTAATTGCATTTATAGGTCTGAATTGACATTAAAACTTGAGACGAAAAAAATATTAGACCTAAAAAAGATTAAACTAATAATTATATAAACATTCAATACAGTTGCGCAAATTTTGGACATCCGCAATGCACAAATGATGATTTGAAACTGGCAAGATTTTGTTTTTTAAATAGGTAAGTGCCATTATATTTTTTTAGCAATTCAATTTTTTTAAAATGGGATAATTTTTTAATTGCAATTTTTAACAAAACATGAGTCAATTTTTCAAAGCCATTACTAAACTTCAAACATATAGTACTGTAAATGCTTGAGTAAAAAAATTGCACACATCTTTTGCGACTATGCAAATTTGCTAAAATATTTGTGTAAACATTGGATCTGTAATAACTCCAATCTCTAATCAACAGTACATTTTTTTCAACAATCAACAATGTCTGTAATTGAATAGTCTCAAGAGCAATTTACCTTTTGGCACGTTGCAAAGGGGAATTTGTTAACACCAGCAAGCAATGTTTCCAAGAAAATATATAACGGCGTGATGAATTGGCAAATATCAACATACAGTCCTTTGATTGCATGCCATAGACTTCCTGTTTAGCTAATAAAGAACATTGGCAGCATTTTGCATGGTCAGATGATGTAGATGGAAGCTAAGCTAATTGAGAGGGAGAGAGTTAAAGTGACAAGGTTAATAGGAAACATGGCAAAATGCATTTATATTTGAATGAATTCAATCATCACCTTTAAAAATCTATTACAAAATGCTGAAAGTATGATGGGAATACCTTTGCACTTTGCCAAGACTGCACTACATAATTTTACTTATCTATTTGTCTGTTCTGCAATACAAAATGTACAAAACAAAAACTTTACTGTTATGTACAAGGATAAAATAATATAATAATAATACAATATAATTGTAACGTTTTGTGACTTTTTTTGATCTACCACAAAACAACATTGCAGTACAGTACATTACAGTATCAGTGGAAGAAAGTATAATAAAGCCAATTGCTTCATTCCCCAAAAATAGGAGACTACAGGCAAGTACAGTAGTAATATAACCTTCTATAACAGTGGTTCCCAAACTTTTTCGGTTCAAGGCTCCCCAAAGCAATCAGAATTTTTTCAATGCTCCCCAAGGCGATCAGAATTTTTCCGCGGCGCCCAAAGTAAAAACAAAGGTGTATATACATACCTAACAGTTGCAGTGCGCAGTTGGTGTCTCTCTCAGACACTAACACACTCTCAATCTCTCTCTCTCTGACCTCACTCTCTCTCTCGGACCTCACTCTCTCTCTCTCTCTCTCTCTCACTCTCTCTCTCTCTCTCTCTCTCGGTGAGGGGGGAGAGATCTGGCCTCATCCATAGGGCCTACCTTGGGTAGAGGCAGGGGTATTGCAGCCCCAACCAGGCCATCCTGCAGGGGTACAATCCTGGAGGAAAGGAGAGGAGAGGAACAAGCCTGTACACCTGTGGAGTGCATTGTGCATATGAACTGCTGTGTACTGCTGCTGTTGTGTGCTGCCACTGCTAAGCTGTAAGGACAATAAAGAGCTGCTGCTATTTTACATAAAGACTGTATGTGTGTGAGAGCTGGATCATTCGCCCTGGGAACAGGGTTTTCTCTGTAAGGGTCCTATCCCACATCCCTGGGACTTATGGAGATGGAGGCGCTGCACAGTTGCTAAAGAAGATGAAGGCAAATACCCCAGAAGCCTGGTCCTGTTGTCCCCAATACCAACGCGGGAGACTCAGGCTCTCCTGTTACGAGCAGGTACGCACCACCCAGATACACTAGACAGCCCTCACTACACCCTAGAGGGACAATCTGTGTCTGGGGGGGGCAACATGGGCTATATTTGGAGGCGAGCTGCTGAGATCCAGAACAGGACAGGCTTTCAGCAAGGCAGAGCAGGAAGAGTGAAGTGCACTTTCCGTGCAAGTACTGGAGAGAGTAGGGCATGTAAAACCAGGGGTAGTCAGGGGAGCGTGGATTCCCGCACAGTACGCCCTGGGTGCCCTAAGAGGGTGATGTAAGATGGGTGTGGAGCTATAGCTGTCCTAGTCCCTTGAGGCAGATAGTGTGAGGCAACTGGGGGGGTTAGCCTGTTAACTTGTCCAGGGACCATGGCTCAGGGCCCGCACTATGAGTGGGCAAAAGTAGGAGACGCCCGTACTTAGGGAGATGCCTGGTACACTAGCCAGCACCCACATAAAACACACCACAGAGTACTTGTAGGAACCGTCAGCGAGTGCGGTGCACAGAGAAGGAGTTCTGCCTAGCCTGGGGTACACCACATCATACTAGTGGGTAAAGCACAGAAAGATAGCATGCAGAGAGCATCAGAAAGTGTCAGTGAGTACAGTCAGTGTCTAGGAACGAGTTTTGCACTAGACACTGAGAATAGCGGTGATATACATTTGGTGGGCTCATCAAAGATGGCGGCCGTCACTACATGTGCTCCGCGGAGCAAGAAAGAGTCCAAAATGGCGACATCAGCGCCATCCACAGTCCAGCAGTTAGCAGCCGAGCAAAAATGGCGATTCCCGCCAATCCTGGAGCGCGCACGTGAATCGTGCAAAGAGACTGTGAGGGAAATGTGGAGGGGGATGTGCAGATGTTTGGCGCCAAACCCAGATCCCCTGAAAAGGAGCGGCGCGAAAGCCGAAAGCCCACCCACCTGTGCTGTGACTGGCCAACAGAGAAGGCCACGTCACACTGAAAGAAGGAGTGCCCCTCCTCTTGTTTCCACCAGAGGGAGGGGGCACAAGGAGAGCCAATCAGGAGCGTCCTCCCCAGGAAGTGAGAGCGAGGAACTTCACTTTTGCCTGACTGTTGAAGAGCAAGGAGCTGAAACACTGAACTGTTCCACCCCTGAACTAAAAATGTCAGAGCTAAGCATGACCACGTTCCAGTTCCCAGGAGGCTTCCTGGTAGTGGAACTCGACGGCCAAGAGTACCTCCGGTCCCTGTGCATACACTGCAGGACACCCGGACCGGCCCCAAGCACGAAGGCACGATGCCCTCAATGTGGCACGTTCTACTTGTGGCCTACTGAACCGTGGCCCATGATCAAGACCCCTCGGGGTGCCTCTCCGGGAACCCTGATGGAGGTGGCGGAGACGACCGACGAGGCTGCCCTAGTTCCCTGCACCCCTGGCGAGGTGGGAACCAAGGCCCAGCCAACTACAGAGCCGAGCGTAGATCCGGCGGAGAAGAAAGCGACCGCAGTGGAGGTACCGGAGCGGGCCCGTTTCGTACCACTACCCACTGGCGGTGCCGCAAAAGACCCAGGTGACTCCCTAGCGGAGGATCCGACCAAGTCGTCTTCGGAGGAAGAAGAAGGCATCTCATCGGTGGCGATGCGCCTACCGGAGAACCACCCCAGCTGTAACAAAGATGGCAGTCCACTTACCGGAGAGAAGGCGCAGACGAGTCCGGACACCTCCCGATGGCGTGCCCTAGTACGGCCTGAGGCCCTTAGAAGTCCCACGGCCGTGGTGACTCCCAGTGAGGCGGAGACGGCGCCTGAGGTGGATCCAGAGGGACCCGAGTACATCAGCCTGCAGCGGAGCGGTAAGGAGACTCCACCACCCCCCAGGCGACGACGGCCCCTGCAGAGGACGAGAAGGAGAGGCGTGCGGCCTACTTACCCGTCCGCGGACTGGATGATCCACCACCGCCCCTTCCGGTCCTCGACGCACTTCCGGTGGGTGACCATGGAGCGGATGGGGATTCCGCGGGTGGCAGCGATGACATCACTTCCGGGTCCGACTGGAAGAGAGGCCCGGGACAGTTGTTCTCCCCGAGGAGAGCAGCAATGGCCACTGCCATGGCCACCCTGCGTAGCCAAGGTCCTTCCAGAGGATCGCGGGGCTCAGCAGAGAGGGCCAGCAAGAAACTGCCCACTGGTCGCGGGATTACCCGCTTGCTTGACATGGAACTGGACATTGCCCCAGCCCCAGTCCCAAGCGCCCTTGCCCCGGCCACTGCCCCTGCCCCGTCATGAGTATTACCACCGGGCCTAGCGGGGATAAGTTAACGAAATACCCCAAGTACTCCAAGGACTTGCGGGATTGGGAGTTAAGTGATGAAGGATCTGATGGGGAGATACCGTATGCAAATGTAATTCGTATACCTAACGCTGTACCATTTTCTCCTGTATCTAGAGGGAGGGCCCGAGGGTCCCATACTACTGCTGAGGTCGAGACTGTAAGCACCGTGGTCCACAAAATGAACCCTACTAGGTACTTCAACGCCAAAGGGAGAAGAGATTGCTCGCGCTCTACAGAGGCGGGTACGTCCGGTGTCTCATCACAGGTGGAGTCGGAAATAGATACTGGTAGCCCCTTATCAGAGTACGAGCACCGTGACAAGTGGTGGGCACCCCTGTACACTGGGTACCACGAAGGTATGGACCGCACCAGGTTCCTGTTGATCAGGAACAACATAGTTGATCATTGGTGGGCGGTAGGTGCCTATACTCCCCAGGAGGTGGCGGATGAATTAGAGCACAGGTACCAAGAAATAGAGCAGAAGATTATTCTTCCTAAGGGGCCTAGTATTCTGTATGACGATATTGCTCCGGTAGAACCAGAGTTTTGGGTACTGCCAAGCAGGGCGGGCCATAAGAAATTGACCAAGTTGAGCCGGGCAGACAGAGCCATAGTGTTCCAGTATAGACAGTCCCACGGGTATGAGTATCCTTATGTGCCTGAACCCATAATGAGAGAAATTGAAGAGAACCGAGACAGTTGGCTCAGGGAGGCCGTACAAGAATACTTAAAAACCAAGTTTGGTAAGGCGGGTTACCATAATGAGGACAAGATTAGTGAGGTGGTCCGCGTCTGGAGTATAGGACGGTGCATCTATATGCACAGTGTAATATATCGGTCAGAGTCTGGGTCGGTACAGCCTTATTACATAACTATCACTGACCATAATGGGAGAAAGGTCAGGAAACCTGACCCAAAGCATTATTATTAGGGTTATCCACGTTAGGAGGTACCGCTGTTGTTATATTACACCATATGGATGGTCTGAGTTATTTTGCACTGATAAATGTTTTTTTGTTTCCCAGGTTTGTTCACCGCAGGATGGTACTGCTAAAGTTAGGTCCAAGTGGGGACCATTGGATTCTACCAGAGGGAGAGTGTAGCCCCTGTAAGAAATAGTGGACTACATATCTTTCTCCTACTGGAGTAAGTCCTGTTAAGGGCAGGCGCCAGTAGTAATCATGGGTTTTCCCCCTTCAAGCCCTTACCTGAGTGATAGAGGTAGGCTCCTGACTCTGTGGCAAGCCTGAGACAGAGGGGAGGTCCTGCTGACATCATATGGGGCAGGGATGTACTCTATTTAGTAGGCTGTTCCTGTGAGTGACAGTCTGTCTGTCATGTTAGGGTGATTGGAGCAGTGTAGGTGAGTGATGGGATGAGGGGGGTGTTAGGGAGATGGTGAAAGTAATGGAATGAGGGGGATGTTAGGGAGATGGGAGCAGTGTAGGTGAGTGTTAGGATGTTAGGGGGATGGGAGCAGTGTAGGTGAGTGATGGGATGAGGGAGATGGGAGCAGTGTAGGTGAGTGATGGATGAGGGGGATGTTAGGGTGATAGAAGCAGTGTAGATGAGTGATGGATGAGGGGGATGTTAGGGTGATAGAAGCAGTGTAGGTGAGTGATGGGATGAGGGGGATGTTAAGGAGATGTCAGGGGATGTTAGGGAGAGTGTAGGTGAGTAATGGGATAAGGAGGATGATAAGGGGATGGGAGCAGTGTAGGTGAGTGATGGGATGAGGGGGATGTTAGGGAGATGGTGAGAGTAAAGAAATGAGGGGGATGTTAGTGAGATGGGAGCAGTGTAGGTGAGTGATGGGATTAAGGGGATGTTAGGGAGATGTGAGAGTAATGGAATGAGGGGAATGTTAGGGAGATGGGAGCAGTGTAGGTGAGTGATGGGATTAAGGGGATGTTAGGAGATGGGAGCAGTGTAGGTGAGATTGATGGGAGGAGGGGGATGTTAGGGTGATAGGAGCAGTGAGGATGAGGGGGGTCCTAGTGGGATGTAGCAGTGTAGGTGAATGATGGGATGAGGGTGATATTTGGGTGATGGGAGCAGTGTAGGTGAGTGATGGGATCAGGAGTGGATAGATGATGGGGATGTTAGTATGATGGGAACAGTGTAGGTGAGAAAAGGTGAAGCGTAGACATGGAAAGTGGTTGGGAATGAAGGGCCCTTAGTTCTAGTAAATTTAAAGAAAATGTATTTCTTTTGAAAACTTTATTTAGATTTACTTGTACATTTTGAGACTTTAAAAAAAAAACTATGAGAAAGGGCCCCCAAACTCTTGGTGCCTAGTGACCCCCAAGGGCTCGACTCTCTGTAACCTGGCTTGTTCCCTCAACAATTCAATGAGACCACACAAACAAAAGTGGCCAATTACCTACTCACAATGGTCTACAGGTAATTTCTCCTTGCGTATTCTCCTGGATCACTCTGCTGCTCTTGATATGTTTGATCACCCCAATCTGCTGCACATTCTCCACTTTACTGGCCCTTTGGCATCAGATGCTCCCGGTTTATGTCCTACCTATTAAACCGCTTATTCAGTGTTTCCTTGTCCACCGTCTCCTCCTCTGTACTTTCACTTTCTGTAGTCTCACTAGACTCTGTGCTCTACCTCTTCCTTTGTTGAACTAATACATTAATTTGGCTTTCTATATCAGCTCTCTCTCTCTACTTCGAACTTCTCTCCTTCTGTCTATTGTCTTGTGTCACGAAATATCCCTTCTCTATCCACTCCTTGATGTCCCACCGCTATCTCAAGCTTAACATTGCAAAACAGAACTCCTCATCTTTCCCTTCTTAACTGTCACCCAAATACACTCTCACTGTTAAAAATGCCACCGTCTTCTCAACACCCCAAGCCCACCACCCTATACTTCAATTCTCACATTCAGTTCTGCCACCTCCATGTACAAAATATTGCTAGAATATGCCCTGTGAGAATACTTTGAGAATATGCCCTGTGAGAATATTTTGAGAATATGCCCTTATGTGAGAATATGCTCTTTTCTCACTCATGATGCAACCAAGATTGTAAATTATTCACTCTCCATGTCCTGTCTCTCCTACTCTAACCTCCTCCTGAAGGCATTCCTCTCATCTGACTGCTCCCACTCCAATCCATCCAAAATGCTGCTGCCGCCCAACTCTACCTAATTCACTGCTCCACTATGCAAATCCCTGCACTGACTTCCTTTAGAATTACTTTTAAAATCCTAGCTCTTACATACAAAGCCCTCAGCATTGCTGCCCCCTTTACATCTGTCTTCATCTCAAAATACTCCCCTAAGCGCCCAAAGACTTCTGCCTATAACCTACACATCTCCTCCTCTCTCATAACCCCTCACTCTTGACTACAAGAATACTCCCATTACATTCCCCTGACATCCACACCCCAAAATCAATCCTGATGTATACTCAGTCTCACAATGACCAGCCACTGACATCTTCTGTTTCAATTGTGCCCCTGCAATTAGGTTTGAATCCAGGGTAAAAAAACAGAATGCCACGCATGATATTATTAAGATGATTTGCAATTATTCTTTTTTAAACATATTATATTGCACATATGATATAATATGATATGATTCAAATGATTAATTAATATTTTTTGATAGATTCAGTCACTTTAGGATAGGATTTGGAGTTATAATGGGATTGCAGCTGTGTCAGGTTGTCTGGGCAAGGGGGTCCCTGTGGATGACATTTGAGTGACTATCGACAACTGTGGTTGGGGCTGATGCAATCATGGGAGTAAATGGCATATTATATTGACAGGATTTCTGAGATCTTTCCAGAAGACATGCCATATTTGGTAATAAACTTGTATGAAGGGTGGGTCATTACTTATCAGATATGAGCTGTAGGACATTATCTGGTAATAGAATTAGTGGTAGCAAGGGCTGACTGAGGGATATTATCTGGAAAAATACTAATAGATGTAGCTGGTAGTGGAAGAGAGAGGGATTACACCCAGAAGAATGTGAGGGGGATTACACTGAGAAGGGGGAGAGATGGGTTAACACCAGGAGAAAGAAGGAATCGGGTTTAACATCATGATACCCAGATCAAACAGAATAATTCCACTCAGGACCAGAATGATATGCAACCATATTTGAAGATATCATAAATTATTTGAAAGTCACAGCCATTTTGTACTATTTTTGTATGTGAGTATTTATCTTCAAAATAAACGTTTCTTTTTATGTGCTAAAACCAGAATGTTGAGTACTGTTATGCTGGAGTCATCTATAGACAGAGACAAAGGATATTTTCCAGACCCTTATTTCTTCTACATTGTAAACTCTCACAAGCATGGCCCTCAGTACCTATTGTATCAGCATGTGTTCATTTGTTCTTATTTTGCTCTGTGTATGCAACTACTTTTTCTCCATGGTACTGCACTGCAGAATATGTTGGTGCTTTAAAAGTAATTGATGACAATAGCAGTAATAATAATAATAATGATGATATAAGGGGCTATGTGACACGGAGCTTCTAATTAGAACACTTAGTACTTCAGACCACCATCTGACATGTCATAGTATCTAAGCCTTCCAACAAATGAAAAAGTCATGTTCTGTGTGTATGGATTTTTGGATACAATGTTTAAAACTATGTAACATCATTAATTGAAAGGAATAAGAATAGTAAAAAATAAGTTTTTATTTTGCAGTGAAAGCACATACATATTGATTCCATGTATTACATGCATATAGTACCTGTATGTGGTCTGTGGTTTTGTTGAGTAAAACTGGAAGCGTTGTCTTCCGGTCACCGAGTAGTGCTTCTGGTTTTCATTCTCAGAAAAAAGTTTCAGATTATAACCTACAATAGGTCCATTTGGGAAAGGTGGAGGAAGCCAGCTAATGTCTATTGTATCAGTACTAGAACTCTCAAGAGTTTGAATGAGAGGTGCTACTGCAGGAACTGTAAAAGATAATTCAACAAAGATAGTGAGACTTTGAGCTTTAAACTATTATAGAGTCTCATTAACTTAAACATGTACTGTTATTTTACGAAATACTAAAGAAAAGGTTCATTTTAAATATAGAACTGATCAAATAAATTGGATTTTTCAGATAGATGTTATTCTTCAAAACATTTAACTTCTATTCAGTGTATCTAAGTGTAGCCCCTGTAAGAAATAGTGGACTAAATATCTTTCTCCTACTGCAGTAAGTCCTGTTAAGGGCAGGCGCCAGTAGTAATCATGGGTTTTCCCCCTTCAAGCCCTGACCTGAGTGATAGATGTAGGCTCCTGACTCTGTGGCAGGCCTGAGACAGAGGGGAGGTCCTGCTGACATCATAAGGGGCAGGGCTGTACTCTATTTTTAGTAGGCTGTTCCTGTGAGTGACAGTCTGTCTGTCCTGGGAGCTGACAGAGAAAGGAGGACGGCTGTTATGTCCTGTGAGAGGAGGAGTGTGGTGAGGAGTTCTACCCTAGGAGTAGGATCCAGGAGACAGGAGGAGACCCTCAGCCAGACTGAGTAGAGCGGATAGTACTATATTGTGTGGACCAATGCCCCTCACCCTGCTGAGGGGGTGAGGGGGGAGAGATCTGGCCTCATCCATAGGGCCAACCTTGGGTGTAGGCAGGGGTATTGCAGCCCCAACCAGGCCATCCTGCAGGGGTACATTCCTGGAGGAAAGGAGAGGAGAGGAACAAGCCTGTACACCTGTGGAGTGCCTTGTGCATATGAACTGCTGTGTACTGCTGCTGTTGTGTGCTGCAACTGCTAAGCTGTAAGGACAATAAAGAGCTGCTGCTATTTCACATAAAGACTGTGTGTGTGAGAGCTGGATCATTCGCCCTGGGACCAGGGTTTTCTCTGTAAGGGTCCTATCCCACATCCCTGGGACTTATGGAGATGGAGGCGCTGCACCGTTGCTAAAGAAGATGAAGGCAAATACCCCAGAACCCTGGTCCTGTTGTCCCCAATACCAACGCGGGAGACTCAGGCCCTCCTGTTACAAGCAGGTACGCACCACCATAATACATGTAGCCAGCCCTCAATACACCTTAGAGGGACAATTTGTGTCCGGGGGGGGTGGAGGGGGGACATGGGCTACATAAGTATTACTCATCCACTATAAAAATATATATATATTGTTCCACATATGGTATATACTGTACATACTGTATGTGTGTGTGCTTGCGTGCATGTGTTAAGCTTATCTAAGAATCAAAGGTATGGCATTGTTTGAATGTAATTTCTTAGTACTGTTAAACATAAAAGCAGAGAGATTGTATCCAATCATTGAATTGCTTAACCCAGAGCTTTCTTGCACCTCGCACACATCTTAAAAATTCTGATGGTTTTTAATGTATTCTCTGCTGTACACTTCTTTGTAGCCTCAAAGTCCAGTTGTGTGTTTTACTTGTACTAATAAGCCTACTGTACATTATCTGGTTGCTGTGGTGAAAAACCCTGTCTATCCGGCACGTCTTAAATGTACTTTATGGTATGGTAATTGGAAAAGCTGCTTATCAGATATCCGCACTCTACCAAATGATAAGCAAACATCCTGTGCTTGCAGAGACAACATGACTTTATAGATTGCATCAATCATGTGTGTCTCAGGGTGAAAGTACATTATATGTCCATGTAGTGTTTGTCTATTGGCAACCCTGTAAAGGTGGTTAAAGTCCCACCTAGGGGCAGATTCATTAAGTGCCTGTAAGAATTAGCACACCTGATCCAGTGTTAACTCCCAATGACTTGCATGCGCTAACCTTTACAGCGTTCCAGGAGGTGCTGCATTATGGACTAGTAATATATTAATATTAACAATGATGTCATTATTATGTTATCAGATAGAATATAGAAATACAGAAACTGACAGCAGTTAAGAATCACTTGGCCGACCAGACTCACCCTTTACTTATCTGTTTGAGTCGATTTGATATTTTATTAGCTTTTATTCATTATTTCCTGTTATTTTTCCACTTGTTGAAGCTGAATTAATAAAGTAGTGACACTATGCTTGCATGTAGGAGAGCGCTGTCTTTTCAAATATGTACATTTATGGTGTAAGAATAGACCGGAAAAGTCCTATTTTTTATTTTTTAAACACAGATGGCCTTTTCTTTAGATTGAAATGTAGGTTTCTAAATAAACTAAGTAGTGATACTCTTTATACTTTGGTACTCAAGCGGCTCAAGCCTTGTTTGTCCCAAGCCTTGTATATTAGACCTCACGCCCCTTTGCGGGCAGCATGGATTGTACACCCTCCTATGAGTTACATTGCCTTCCCCCTCCAGTTTCAGCTCAAGACACCTTGTGCTAAAATCCGTCATGAGAATTTTCTTCTAACGTAATGTGACTTCATGCCACTATCGCCTTTAAAATCGCAGGTAAGTAAAAGAATGGCCAGTGTTCTGCGGGAGAATCCAGGACGCCCAACACAGCATGATTTCCATATGAAACTAAGCGCAGTACGAGAAATGGCTGCCCTCCGCCTTCTGTATAATACCCCAAACACATCAAACAAACCAAAAATTGTCTCAAAATCCTTTTATAAAACAAAACGAATGAGTACTACAGATTATGGGCAAATTAGTAATGTCATTCTTCTTTAACTATTTTTATGGCCATGACTTTCACAACTTCTGTAAATCTCATTATATTTTCGATGATACTTAATCATAGAGAAACGGCACTGCAGCGAAGAAATACTACATTATTTTATTAGCGATAACAAAAAAATCAACATTTCAGTCCCAACATTGACCTTTTTAAAGGTTGATTTTTTTTTAGTGTTAGAATCACTAATACAATGATGTAGTATTTCTTCACCAAAGACCGCTGGAGTGCCGTTTCTTTATGATTACGTATCTATAATACACCGTATCTACATTTGGACTGATGTGCACCCATGCCAGGAACAACAAATTATTGTGAGCGCTCCTTTCCTTTCTATTGACAATTAAATGTTTTGCACCACTTGAAACCAATACATACAGCATCAGGAACAAAATATTTAAATTGTAGTGAAAATTACTAGATGATAGAGAGGAACCACTTGCTATTTTGACATGATAAACATACAGGGATTTTTTTTTTAAATTATAATAACTGCTAAAGTAATTCAATTGCAGTGTCTGTCATACAGATATGTCTCTGCATGAAATAAATATTGTCCAGAGTTCTAATAGCTATGTTGGTCTTTTAGCTTCTGATACCTTTTCATGGAACTACAATGAGAGTTTTACATAGATCCAATTATAATGTACAGAATTCTTTTAAACATCACATGTCTCTTCTGTACATATAAATCAGGGAATTTAAGAATTTGAGACTGTTCACTATCATTTTGATCTATGAAGGACCCTCTAGGATATTTTAACAATTGTGTGTGTGTGTGTGTGTGTGCGCGCGCGTGTGTGTGTGCGTGCGTGTGTGCGTGATTGGTAGCAGTAGGTGGAACATATATTCAATATTAGACACGTTTAGTAATCCAATATATTTGTTTTTATTAGATGTGAGAAGAACTGTGTAGGCACAAATGATGTATTCATTCTTACCTCCAAATGCGTGTGTCCGATAAACCGGGCTGGGTGGAGAATAAAACTGTACCTGGCATATAATCCAGATCACTCGGAACAAATACTCAGTGTAGGGTTGCAGATAAGTCACAGTATAAACTGGTTCTGTCACTGTCTGCATTAAGGTAAAATGAGTGATCATGGTTAATAAACACACTGAAACATGTATTGTTTGTTACAGATTTTCAACAAGTCATGTTAACATTTAATAATTGACTAAGTAGAAGATTAATCTTAAAGATGCAGTTTATCCTAGGATATAATCACACTAATGACGACAATATGTTTAATAGGTTATATTTACTTTAGATAAATACCTTAAAAAATAAGTATTTTAAAATGTTTCAACGTTTTTTTCTGAAAATGTTTCATAACATTGTACACCAATGTTTGTGGTGGATTTTACTACCTTTTTATCTGCCTTATCTCTCCTATATACCGTTGTCTTACTTAATTGGTAATCTGACAGAACAGAAACTTGCATAAAGATAACTGTCCTTTACCCTCCATTGTTTCATTTATTTACAGTCATTTAAAATCATTTAAATACTTACTTTTAAAGGTATCACTTATTTTTTACCTCATAAGCATATCACTGCGATTAGTTCGAACCGCTTCTATATGGGACTGCACGTCACTGCATGTAATTATTATTTGTGTGATTTTCCATGCACTGCACCTCCAACGTCCCTAAAATATTCTTGTCTTGAACCATAAATCATAAGGTGTCAAACCTAATACTGTATGCAGTTTATATTATATGTTGTTGTTTTTTAAGTACAGTCATATATACATTGAAAAACAAACCAATGTCATAAACCCCATTGGGTAATACACTAGAATTATGACATTTTGAAAAAATACTGAACCAGTAAAGTAAACACCCACTGGATTGCAATGTAACTTTCTAGTACAAATATAATAGACGGTAGGGAAATATCTTATCGAGGACCATGGTACAAGTTAATTATGTATAGTGTAAGGTTTGACAGTTTCCCAGAAATGTCCTACCTGTGTATATTTCCAGTCCCCAGATATGTTCACATATTTCCACTGTATAATATATGTTGCTCCAGAGATATTAGCTGCCTTCCAGCCTAAAGTGACATTATAAGCCCCAATAGAGGATGCATATGGTGATGTAGGCTCAAGGCAACAGTCTGAAACAAGAAGGAAATAATAAACTCAGCACATCATTTGACCTTGGTTTTTGAAACTATTGCAGAGGAGAGAAACAGTTAACCATTGAAGGCCCAGATCCACAAAGGTCCATTATTGACTTAATGAGGCTTTAACCTGAGTTAACATCTCGTTAAGTGAAACGTATATAAGTGTTATGTCCTGTTTTGGGCTGGAAAGGACATTGCGTTAAGTATAATGGCAGTTACTGGTAGTAATATGAAAAAGAGGTGTTCCCTCTAACAGCGCATATCCACAGAGCTATGTTATAGTTAACGCAGGGATTTTAACGAGACGTCAGGTCATCGCTAATGGTGTCGTTACTCCCATCCAAAGCCTCAAATATGGGTTTTGAGAGCGAGGAGCACACTGAGATAACCAGGATATATGCTAATTTCATTCATTTTAATATACTTTGCATATCCAAAAAAGCATATTTCAGGTGTGTTCCTTTTTGTGCACAGATGTCTGTTCCACATATTATTTAAATGCGTGTTTAGCGAGGTATAAAGGTAACTTGGACTTTACAAATTTAGAAATCTCCCAAAATCAAAATGGCAGACAAGGTAAAGTTCTATGTATTACTATCTAAAAGAGGCAACTCCAATATATACATTATATATACACACACAAACAATTAAAGATCTCCTAAAATATCCACCATTCAATTGTAACGGGTATTCCCCCACCCCCAATCGCAGATAGAGTGAATGTGAGGGGAACCTATATGTTACCAGGTGTGGTGCATATACCTGCAGGTTCACAGGAGGCCTGAGCCTCCGCTGATGGGAACCTGAGGTGCTTCTCTGGAACGTTCTCTCGTCGGTCAGCGCCTACACCTATGTAGGATTCTATAGGAATGTAGAATGGCCCTAGCATAGGAACCCACCCAGAAACCACATACCACCAGGGTTATGGCTATAAGGTTTACTCGACGAGCAACACAACACACAGTATCATACTACAGAGTATCAACAGCTCTATACATAACATAACATAATACATATCAGCATACACAACAATATATATAGGCCACCTTCTGCCTTAAGCTGGTGGCTATACCTTGCCCCTACTACTGGGCTGTAACCTTCTTAGCCCCTAACTGGGCTATACCCTTACACCCCCTTCCCAACCCCGTGTCCAGAGAGTCCAAGCCCACCCAAGTGTGTGAGCAGACCTGTCACATGTGAGGAGCAAGGTAAGTTGGTGCACGTGTGGAAGGGTATAAATACCTGCCCAGTTGCCCCGGCACCTGGGTGTCTTCACAAAGGGTCTAACGGATCCACTTGGTCCAGCGCTGACCTGTATCTCCGTGTGGGATAGGGTCCAGCCTGACGTCCCACCGTAAGGACAGTCTCTGGATCAGCAACACAGCATACAGGAACATGCAGCAACACTATCACTGGGTCCCTGCACTACACAACTGCAGCAGGTCTCTCTCTGTCTCTGCACTAAGGAACATGCAGCAGGGCCTTTCCCTAAGTCCCTGCCTAGTACACAGCTAAAAGGGCACAGGGTCCTTACCTAAGGGCCTGTCCCTATGAACATCCACCCTCACTAGTGGGGAGTCAGGGCCTCAACTCTAGCCCGCGGTACTTCTGGCCTAGGGCAGAAGCTCGCAGCTCTCTGCCCCCCTTCCTTCTCCCACTGTCTCCTCAGTCTGACTGCCTCATGTGCTTCCCTGTCTGCTTCCTCACTCAGCACACAACAATGTATCCACATGCAGCATGATAATCTGTAAACCTTAGTGGCTATCTGGCTGCATGTGATCTGGGTGAAAGGGCAGTCCCCAGAGGCTGCTGGGAGTTGTAGTCCTTTATGGCCCTCTTTAACATTGGGGCCGCGTACGTGCTGTGTAATGGCCGCCGCCGCTGTTAACTGCACATGTGCGAACTGGGGGATGTCCCTGACTATGGAGCGCCTCTTCTCACTCCCTGTAATAGCCGCCGCATCGGATCTGCGCACACGCGCATGCACGAATGCATCCAAGATGGCGGCACCCTGTTGTGTATGCCACCGGGAGCCCCCGGTGACGCCATCTCCCCCGCAGCTCCCCGACATACTACGGGGTCCCCGTTCTCCTGCGGAGGTAAGGGGGGCCAGGGGGAAGCCTGCTACACAATTTTAATTGTATCTGTTTACAAATGAAATATTATACATCACGCATTTATTTTTTAGTTCTGTCCTATTTTTGTAGAGATCAACAAGACAGTCTTTACAGTGATATGACTAGGAATGGGGCTGGAATTATAACTGTGAGTGGATACAAGCTTTTACTACCACATTGGGTTTTTTTAGGTTTTTTTTTAAGCTGATTTTTTTTTTTGTAGGTTAGATGTAAATTCATTATTATTTGTGTAGCCATGCATAATAATGACTGCATACATCCTCCCTGTTGGCAGTAAGTCCTGGTAACTACAGGCCTGCCAACAGTAGTTATGGAGGTTTTCCCTCACACCCTAGTGTGGTGCCCTGTGTAAGGAGGCAAAGGGACAGCACGGAGAGATGTGCGGCAGCTGCATGGGGCAGTGTGCTACATCCCTGTATTCAATAAAGATGTCCTTGAGAAAAAGAACCCCACTGTGTGAGTGTGAGATTACTCAACAGTGGATGGCACCAAGAAGGAGTTCCTCACCAGGACCATCTCCCTGCGGAAGCACAGATCCTGATGAGGTGGAGGCGCTGCACATGATGTAAGTTGGACTCGTACCCACTACCTCAGTTACCTGTCCTGATGACATCCCCTAATAACACCAAGCGGGAGACTCAAGGTGAGGGGGGAGAGATCTGGCCTCATCCATAGGGCCTACCTTGGGTGGAGGCAGGGGTATTGCAGCCCCAACCAGGCCATCCTGCAGGGTACATTCCTGGAGGAAAGGAGAGGAGAGGAACAAGCCTGTACACCTGTGGAGTGCATTGTGCATATGAACTGCTGTGTACTGCTGCTTTTGTGTGCTGCCACTGCTAAGCTGTAAGGACAATAAAGAGCTGCTGCTATTTTACATAAAGAATGTGTGTGTGTGAGAGCTGGATCATTTGCCCTGGGACCAGGGTTTTCTCTGTAAGGGTCCTATCCCACATCCCTGGGACTTATGGAGATGGAGGCGCTGCACCGTTGCTAAAGAAGATGAAGGCAAATACCCCAGAAGTCTGGTCCTGTTGTCCCCAATACCAACGCGGGAGACTCAGGCCCTCCTGTTACAAGCATGTACGCACCACCCAGATACACGTAGCCAGCCCTCACTACACCCTAGAGGGACAATCTGTGTCCGGGGGGGGGGGGGACATGGGCTACATAACCAAGAATAAACTGGGAGAAGTATTTGACAAAGCCTGTGTCTGACTCAATTACTTTCTACTCCGAGCGCTCGTTCTTTTCCTGTTCAGCACCTTAGAGGGTCTTGGCCTATCGAGATGGTCTTCCGAGTTGAAGGGGAAGGTCCATACTAACGTTAGAGTGTAGGACAAATTTACATAAACCCTTCTTCCAATTTGGATGTGAATATCCTCACATTAAAGCTGATAGACTGCACTTTAAGCCCATATTCATTATTTAACTGTAACTTAAATGTATTTTGGTACACGGATGAAATAACAAAACTTGTATCATTGTCCAATTATTTCCGGACCTAACTGTATATCACCTAATACGATTGGTTGGAGTAACATGTGATGGCAGTCATTTTGTTTTGGTAACGTCATCTTAAAGGCTGGCTTCCTTCCCTTTTGATGACGTCACATCCTTAAAAAAAACTGTCACATGGTACACCAGCCAATTAGATTGGAACTGTGATGTCACAGGCTTTATATAAGGCCTGTCCATCTTATTTGATGCCAAGAAGATGACAGGACAACATTCTCCCCATTGGATTGGATTACAAGTAAAGAAGAGAAGACTGAAGAAAGAAGGAAACTTACCAGATGTTGAGGAGCATTGTGTCGAGGATCAAGAGGTTCCCAGTGAAGGCAGAATCAGAGGATGAAGACGTCAAAAGTAAGAAAAACATTAATTTTATGTTATTGCTGTATTTTTGTTTTTTTAGGTTGCCCATTGACTGCCAATGTGTTTATCTATGTGCTTTTTAGGGTATAGATAATCACAGTGACAAGCAATGCTTTTTTAGGCACATGTTTTTTATTTAATTGTTATGTATTGTATTTTTGGTTCTTGGGTTTATTTAATTGTTGCATTTATTGCTATAGTGGCAAACAATGGCCATATTATTGGCACACTGTGCAAATCAATGGGTAGCGAGGGTGGGGTAGTTACCCCGGGGAGGGTGGTTGACCCCCTGGGTGGGTAGCGGGGGAGGGAGGTTAATGCCTTAATTACTATAGTGGTTACAAACCACTAATGTGATTAAGTGGTTAGGTACCATTAGTTTGTTTTCTATTGTAATGTTCCTGCCAACAGAGGACAAGAACGGGGTGGGAGACGAGGACAGCCTTCATCCTGGCAGAGGTAAGTAGAACTTTTATTTATTTTATGCTGGCTGGTTTTATTTTTAATGGGCAAATGCACTATTAAAGAAGAAGAACCAGGCACACGGTCTTAATCATCAAATGAAAAGGGGTTTAATGTGCCAATGAATCCAAAATTTGGGCAGTGATACTGCCTTGCTCAAGGTGTAGGCTAAGCCTACAGTATTACTGATAGAAAGGCAGTATTATTGCCGAAACGTTGGATTCCTTGGCATATTAAACCCCTTTTCATTTGATGATTAAGACCGTGTGCCTGATTCTTCTTCTTCACTGGATCTATTTGGGACATCAGGAGCTCCCCAGAATTAGCGACCAGCGGTTAAGTACCCCACTTTCACCCTTTTTGTTTGATTGCGTGCACTACCTTCATTCCAAATGCCCTATTATCAATATCTGGATAAAAATTATTTTGCTCATTACTGTACTGTGTGTTGGGGGGGGGGGGTGTTTGGGGTACAAGGGGGGGGGGTTGTTTATTTGCAGGTAGAAGGTATTTTAATGTTTATTGGGGGTAGAAGGATTGGGCGAAGGTGGTACTTGGCCCAGGATGGGTGATTAAGCCTACCACGTGGGTAGTGGGAGGGGTTAACCCCTTCATTACCACAGCAGTACCAACGGCAATGGTAATGAAGGTGTTAACTCCTCCTGCAAACCTTCCTGGTAGGCCAAACCACCCACCATGGGCCAAGTACTCCCTTCGCTCACCCACTCTGCCCCCAATAAACCAGCTACTTGCATTAACTCCTTCATTGCCTTAGCGGCTACAGTAGCCACTAAGGTAATTAAGCTGCTTTAATGTGAATTTTACTAATAGAGTACTGGAGTAGGGGGTCTCCTGGGCTGAACCGTATTCATTTGAGCATGTGGGACACCCTACTTATCGAGCCCGGAATGGGGTGATTATCCTGTTTTTAGAGCTGTTCGTTTGGTTGTGGAGGATATTGGCAGCAGTTGTGTAGGCTGTGGGGGGAAAGGAGAGGAAGAAGAGCAGCGATTTTGGTAACACCGTGGTGTGTGACGTCACATCCACCCGGAACTTCCGGTTTTCGTGCAACTCAACATCCATCCCCCACAAGAGGCAATCCCTAAAGGAGCTCCAGTTATCATCAGAGAAGAGCACCTGAGCGATTTTCAGCTTTACTGCTTTTACCATCCACTGTCCTGTAAGTAGGGTTTCAATTTTACCCCTCTGGACTTAAGTGCTGTATCCTCCGGAACCCAGTATTTTTATGTTAATAACTAGCTTTTTGTTAGGATTATAGCCTTGCTAGTGTCTGTCTGTTATTGTGTGTTATGTTTGTCATGTGTGAGTTTTTAATGTTTTAATGTCAACTTTTTTGGCGTACTGCACCATTTTCTGTTTGTTTTCTTCTCTTTTTTACATATTGCACTACCATTTGGTGTGAGCCGTTCGTTGACCCCTTCACTGCCTATCTGTTCAAGGACACTTTTGGGACTTTTCAAGAGACGGTTTGGTTTTTATTCAGAGTTATTATTATTTAAAGGACTGATTTGGCGCCGGCAATTCTTTTTTTTCTCTGTGGTATACCCACAATGTTTACATCTTCCGTGTCACGTGACCAGGAGATTTAAATGCACAGGAGATACTGGCACCCATACTGGGGCCTGTAACTCCAGAAGTAGGGGGCCCCCGAGGCTGACATTTATGCGGTTCAGCTCAGGAGATTCCATGCTCCCGTG